>CAXKVY010001370.1:0-127500 GCA_964058915.1 Tetropium fuscum | reverse complement strand
ACCTAACCTAACCTAACTAACCTAACCTAACCTAACCTAACCTAACCTAACCTAACCTAACCTAACCCAACCTACACCTAACCTAACCCAACCTAACCCAACCTAACCTAACCCAACCCAACCTAACCCAACCTAACCTAACCCAACCTAACCTAACCCAACCTAACCTAACCCAACCTAACCTAACCTAACCTAACCTAACCTAACCTAACCTAACCTAACCTAACCTAACCTAACCTAACCTAACCTAACCTAACCTAACCTAACCTAACCTAACCTAACCTAACCTAACCTAACCTAACCTAACCTAACCTAACCCAACCTAACCTAACCCAACCTAACCTAACCCCAACCTAACCTAACCTAACCTAACCTAACCTAACCTAACCTAACCTAACCTAACCTAACCTAACCTAACCTAACCTAACCTAACCTAACCTAACCTAACCTAACCTAACCTAACCTAACCTAACCTAACCTAACCTAACCTAACCTAACCTAACCTAACCTAACCTAACCTAACCTAACCTAACCTAACCTAACCTAACCTAACCTAACCTAACCTAACCTAACCTAACCTAACCAACATTTAGCTAGTAGGTAAATCTGTTCTTTTTCTAAATTCCCTTAATGTTACATAAATCCTCCTCACCTTCATTTATTCCTAACTTAATTAACAAAATGGCAAAAGTTTACACTCATATAAATTTTATGTGTAAGGTCTTGTTTGAATTTGATGCAACATGGCGGGTGGGCGGGGCTTAGATGCTATTGTCGCCACTGTCTTGTCTAAAGTCACTGTAGTCACAACCGACCGTCATACGTCAAACACAATATTTATTACAGAAAAATTTATTTAATACGATCAAATTCAATAATTTTACATGGTAAAAATCATATTTACAATTATACCTATACCTACTAATTAAATGAGTAAAATAGAAGAGAATTTTATGCTATACGTTTTATTTATGTACACAAGAAGGAAAAGTATGACATAATATTATTGTCCCATCCCCAGCATTGAAGGGTCCAATTTAGCGAAGGAATCAGCTCAAGAGGGCGGTCAGAGCGTCCAAGAATCTGGTCCTGTCCTTTGTATGTATTTGAAAACCTGCAAAAATGGACGATTGAAGGAAGAAAAACCTCGTACAGGACGTATCCAACTTACAGGACGTATCGAAGAAATCACAGGCCACATCACAATTGATCCTTTCTGCAGCCTGTTCGAAGGCTTTCCCAAAAAAACTGAAAAAACCCAACAGGAAAATTATAGAATTTCATGGTTATCGAGAATTATTAACGTTCACATCTCTTTAACTAATAGTGGTCGATTCACTTAATCTTACTTTTTGGGTGAGTTTTCGCAGAGAGGCGGGACGCCGAGCAGGATGCATGTACCGGCTTCCATATTCTTTGGCGCCGAAACAATCAACGGCAGCGTGGAGGCTTTCCTATTCCGAGATATAGCGCAGTACGCTCTCAGCACAAAATGAGCCAGCAACGCCAAAATGTGACAGTGGGAAAACATGCACCAGTCCAGACAGCCCTGAAAGTAAGAGAGAGAGAGAGAGAATAATTAAAAAGTGACAACGTTGAACCTCCTCAAGATGTTTGTAAGTACCTCCTGGACGATGTAATATATGAAGGGCCCAGCCGTGATGACTTGCTTCATGTCCACCGCACTCTGCACGGTTTTGAATAACGTCTTCGTTATAACCTTGGCCCTCTCTATTGCCGCATCTACCACTTCCTTTTTGGTTCTCGAGAGGCAGTCCAAGGCCGAGTTGAACAGTTCTTCGGGCTTCTTATCCCTGGGCTGCAAGCAAGCAAGCAAGGGCACGCGGAAATTAAGCAAACAAACTCACACACTTTCCCAAAAGTTATGAACTTACCGATGCTTCGAGGATTGCCAACAGAGCAAAGGCAACGTCCGAGGCGCAGTATTTGTTCCTGTAACCGTACTGTATGGTGAAGGAGGGGTACGCAATGTCCTGGAGGCCATATTTGTCAGACAGTTTCTCCAAACACTCATGAAACTCTTTTCGCAACTGCAAATCCATCGTTCTGAATGCCTGCCTGCTCTGGATCAGTGGAAAACTGCCGATACGTACGTACCATCAATAATTTACCGACCGAGACCCTTTAACGGTGCTAAGCGACTTACCCCATATCAGCCAGCAGCTCGTGCAGCCTTTTATCCCCCTTCAGGGACCATAACTTCATTCTGACCGCGGTGAACATGGAGTACTTTAAGCTGCACTCCACCGACCAGTGCCTGTAAAGGCAGAGCCTCAAGTCCTTCTCGAACGCGATTTTTAATGAAGTCAGAACGTCCGTGGCATTTGTCTTGTTGTGCAATCTTGAGGTGTGCGTTTGCAGACAGCCCACTTCCAAGGTGTACTGAGTATTATCGATTTTACCTAAGAGCATCTGCTCCGTTAGGCCAACTATGGCCAGCCACAGTATCTCTTTATCGTCCTGATTCAGTTTCCAGGCCAGATTGAACATGTATATTGCGCTCTGGAAATATAAAAAATTTCTTGTTAGTTTCTCTTCCTTATAATTGACAGAAAGGCCGTAGGTACGCGGTACAAAATTGTACACAAGAAAGTGTAGGTAGCTGCTCTCAAAATATTGATGTAGGTACCTACCTACCTATGAAGGTTTTATTCACCAACATACCTGTAATACCTACCTATAATAATATGTATAGGTAAGTACTTATTAGATAGGCATAATAACAATAAAAAAAGGTACAAAAAAAATATATCTATGATTGTATTTAGGAATGCCGCTCCTAAAAAATTTAGTGGCAAGTTTTTAGTCAAAACATGAATGAGAGGTTAGGTACTCACAGCCTTGTTATAGTAAGTGAACTGGGAATAATCAAACAGCAATTTATTTCTGTTCTCTTCCCACAGTCTTTTCTCTCTTCTCTTAATTATATCCTCCTCCCCCAGCCTTCTACGTTTAGCAGCTCTACTTTCACCTTCTGTATTATCCATATCCTCGCTTTCCTCCTCTTCGTCCGACTAAAATTTAAAACATGTGGGGTTTGTTTTTTCTCATACACCTTCCTTCCTTACCTCTTCTCGAAAAACATCATGAAACTCTGGCACCAATAAATCGTCTTCTGGTGCTGACAATAACCGTACTTGTCCGTTGCTATATATGTTACATAAATCTGTAGGCCGATGACTATCCAGAATGAAAAATGTTATGTCATCGCCGGCTTCCAGTTCCTCCACGATATCTATGGTGCCACCGCAATTTATTAGTATGAAATATTTTACGTCGTCACAGTTTTCACGGAACGCATTTTTTAAATCTTCAATACCTCTCACAATAGCCAAAGTATAAAGTATGTGTTTATATCTTAAGAGAGACTGCAGAATTTTGCACGTACAAATACTGTCTATGTCGTAATGAATTATAAGAAAAATTCTCTGAAAATAATAAAAGATAATTTTATTGAAGAGGTACGTACTTGAGAAAAATATTCTTCTTTAAATTAGATATGTTGCACTGCTCAATAACAAGTAGCTATACAATAATAAAGATATATTTACTGACCTTTCCGCTTAAAAATTCATAAAACTCCTTTTTCAAATCTTCTACATACATTTTAAGGGATTTTATAAAAATCGTTACATTCTAACCTATTCTTTCCAACCGCCAAAAGCAGCACCAAAACAACAAAAACCAAACCAGTGATCAGTGATCACACTGACTTTCAGCCTTTCACAACAATAGAGACAAGCCACAGTAATGCTGTGGTTCCGTTTTGTCTCTCTAGCACAAAACATCCTCTCTACACAAAAATACACAGACACACACACATATATATATATATATATATATATATATATATATATATATATATATATATATATATATATATATATATATATATATATATATATATATATATATATATATATATATATATATATATATATATATATATATATATATATATATATATATATATATATATATATATATATATATATATATATATATATATATATATATATATATATATATATATATATTATATAATTAATTCTCTATCTATGGCACAAAACAAAAATCGTAGTCACATTGTGTACCTACAATCAATGCGTGGCTCTGAACTACATTTACATTCAAAATTTCTGCGTTTCCATCAGTGCAAACTGCAGCCCACATTATGGCTTTTACGATAAAAGAATTGCTATTATTGCCTTAACTTCCTCTTCTGTGGCTTGTGTGTCCTCAGATGAAACATTTTTAATCTGAGTGTGTGTGTGTCCTCTGTCTATGTCGCGTGGTTTTATCACAAATATATACATATTATCGGAGAGGATATATATCCGTGGGTATTATCCACAAAACACCACAACACTCATCATCGATCTTTTACAGAGAATCTTTTACTGAGTCCTGAGTCGTCCTTTGTGAGTACACGTTATGGTCACAGAATTAACAATTATGGTCTGTAATGTTTGTGTAATCATTGATGGTCAATGCCCATTACACGACAAACATACTACCCAACGATATGTCTCTGCAGGGAAGGATAGTTCAGAGACCCTGTTTTATCGGTTGTGGGCGTGGCTAAGCGTAGCCAGTTGATGACGCAGTTATCTGACCAGAATTTAAATCTTTATATGGAGAAGGTGCCAGGGGGTTCAATATTTATAGTTTTTACGTATAATTTTACAAGCAAACTTGGTTTTGGGTACTGCGTATCGAGTGTGTAAGAATATTATACTTTATTATTAAAAATTGTTGCAGTCCATATAAAATAAATGTCTATGCCTATACAAAACTATAAAAATTCTCGCGTTTGAGATTACTCGGAAAAAAATTCTTTTCACTTAGAAATAATGATTGTTTTCAATAATTTGTGTTTTTAATAAGTAAAAAAAGATAATTTTTATCGTTATATAATTTGCCACTATGCGAGTAGGATGTTTGAAATAAAATAATTTTGTTTTTATATCGGGTTTAATATGATATTTCTGTGATAATTTTATAAAAAAATCTATTTCTTTTATCTAGTCGCTCCTGTTTTGCTAACCCGACACCCATATTTGGTGCCTTTCTTGGCAAATGTAATGTCGGAACTGCAGTTTTCTTTAAAATTTTCTTTAAAGGCAATCCTGCAAATTATATTCATGTTACTGACTATTACATAATATTGGTAAATTAATGTAAATACTGTAAAACAGGGCGAAATCTCAAAGAGTTTTCATGTCGCTCCGTTTCACGGTACCTAAATTTGTTTACTAAGGTATAATCGAGGGTATAATATTAGGTACCTACCTAAAAGCTCATTTTGTAAGTCCCTTTCATAATATTTTTAGTAAAATGATCTGAACAAATGGCCCCTGTAGTTGGATTAAATTTGTCCTCGCGCATTGCCCCAGAATAGTTTTTGAAACAAAGTCTTTTCCTTTCGGAAATGAATGGTAGACAGTATAATCATTAGTGACTTTTGTCACCACTTAGCTATTATTACAGCCATATACTGAACACCTTCTTCCAGGCATGTTGTATGTATAACTACAGCCACCAGAAATATTAGAGAATAGTCATATTTATATCCGTAATTATTTACGAGAAAACTTGTAATGTGTCTATTCTGAACTCCTTACGAAATATCAATAAAAACTGTCCATAGTCCAATAAGAAAAGTACATATAAAGTCACACATAAATCACAAAATTAACATACACAACACACAAAATCACAACGATTAATTAAAAGCCAGGAAACTTAATTAAAACACGAACTATTTGCACAGTTTGACATCTAATGAACGGTTTATGGTCAGTCGGTGACGTCACACACACGCCTCGATTCGTTTACAAAGCTAACACAGGGACTTATGGGAGTGAACTATCCTTCTCTTTACGGTTCTTGCATACTACCTACTACCTCTGCTACTACCAAAGATCAAAGATACTACATACCTAGATTAATATATTATTTTGATGAGAAACGTCAAACCTCTCTGGTCTCTACAACAGAGATATTATAGGTATCTCTACACATAAAAGTCTGCGTTACGCACATGTTCAATAATTAAATAAAGTTCAATTAAAATACTGATTTTGAGTATAATTTGATGCAATAAAGATTTATTCTTCAATACTCTTAAGTTATTTTATAATCAGAAGGAATGTCTCGTCCTGAGTATTTGGCTCCACCTGAAATTGTACGTGTATTTATATAAAAATGTTCTTTTTATACTCATTAATTTGTAATAATGTTGATATCTAATGATTTAACATTTTTCAGTTCTATAATGAAGCGGAGGCCAAGAAATACACTCAAAAGTAAGTCAATGTTAGGAGTATGCGATAATAATTTGTTCAATAGCCTGTTAAAAGATCATTATAAATTTATAATAATAATAATTATTATTATTACAAACTTATCGTACGTGTTGAGTAAGTACCATATTATTTATTGTTAATGGAAAATTTGGAATCAAAGAATTATGAAACATATCGCGTATAGTTCCAGGATTATGGATATTCAATCTCAAATGTCAGAGCGAGCCGTGGAGCTTCTTGTTTTACCTGACGATAGCCCCTGTTATCTGTTAGACATTGGATGCGGCTCAGGATTAAGTGGTAGTGTTCTTGAAGATCAGGGCCATTTTTGGGTTGGTATGGACATTTCGACTGCGATGCTTGGTAGCTAACAAGTTATTTACCTATTATGGGGCTAAATAAGTTAATAAATTGTGTTTCTTTAGATGTGGCAGTTGAAAGCCGTTTAGATGGAGATCTTTTATTATCCGATATGGGCCAGGGTTGTCCTTTCAAAGCTGGTGAGCATGGAATAAATATTAAAGCAATACCTATCAATAATTATTAGATGAACTACCTATTAGGCTATTAATGAAT
The DNA here is from genome assembly GCA_964058915.1 of Tetropium fuscum. Lineage (NCBI taxonomy): Eukaryota > Metazoa > Arthropoda > Insecta > Coleoptera > Cerambycidae > Tetropium > Tetropium fuscum. The sequence goes on along the minus strand of CAXKVY010001370.1, from coordinate 120,595 downwards.
GCAGAGTCAAATTAAAAACGTTTTCTTTTCTTTTAATAAATTATTAAATCGTTCACTTGTTTGGCAATAATGAATTCCCTTACTTATTTGGAATTTGGAGGTGTCCCTTCAAGATATCACTTACCTATAATTTGTCTCATGTACCTAGGTACAAATATTTTTCTCGTGCTCTAATCATTTGGATAAATTAATATAATAAGTAAGTACTTAGTTAGTAATTCATTATTATAGGTAGGTATGCACATGTCGTAAAAGTAACCGTTGTTTTTGTATGTGTCTACTAGGCTCGTTCGATGGTGCTATCAGCATTTCAGCCTTGCAGTGGCTGTGCAACGCCGACAAATCTTATCACAAACCAGTGCACAGATTATACGCATTCTTTAGCACGTTGTATGCCTGCTTGGTAAGTTATCCTCATTTATGCCGAGTACACCTACTCGTACGTGTTGCAAATATCTCCATTGACTTGTTTGTAAAATTGTAGAGCCGTTCCGCTAGAGCTGTATTTCAATTTTACCCAGAAAACGGCAGTCAAATGGAGTTGATAACTACTCAAGCAATGAAAGCAGGCTTCTACGGTGGCGTTTTAGTGGATTACCCAAATAGTGCCAAGGCTAAGAAGTTTTTTCTGGTCCTGATGACAGGTGGAAATGTGGCCTTGCCCAAAGCACTTGGCACTGAGGAAGACGCTCGCGGTAGGTCTGCTTTAATAAAAGGAATATGGGTCTCCTGGCAAACATTTCGAGGACTCGATAATTATTTTTAAATTTACCGCCAAGCGAGCCGGGCCGTTTATTTACTACTAATGACTGATGATGGCGGCACTGTAGCGAAATGTTAAGAATTTGGTCAGTTATTCTTATTTTCTGAAAAACCAGTAAATATTTATTAGTCAAACGCTATGAGAAGACGAAAATGAGATATTATTTAATGATTTGATTGATAAATATTGATTGTCGGTCGCTAAACGCGTTTTTCGAATAGATTTATTTCATTTAGATAGATAACATTTGCCTATAAATATGTGTACTACTGTGTACAATGTCCGTTTGTATGTCAGGTTGGCCGAGCGGTCTAAGGCGCCAGATTTAAGCTCTGGTTCTCGAAAGGGAGCGTGGGTTCGAACCCCACACCTGACAATTTTGTTTGCGTTTTTTTTTATAAAAATATTAATTATTTTTTAAAGGGGTCAGTTATACTGCAAAGAGAGATCATTTGAAGCAGCAAAGGGGCAAATCACTGAAAAAGGGTAAGAATTGGATTTTAGAAAAGAAAGAACGAAGGAGGAGACAAGGAAAGGAGGTCAGAGCAGATTCAAAATATACCGGAAGAAGAAGAAGTGGAAGACTTTGATGTGTTCATAAATTAATATAATAATATACTTACCTATATTAAAAATTTTAATTCGCATTTTTATTCTGTAAAATATGTCAATATTACCGAGATATTTGATGTTTTGTCAAAAAGAAGCGATAAAATAAAAAAAAAAATAGGGCCTGTCCGGGATTTGAACCCGGGACCTCTCGCACCCGAAGCGAGAATCATACCCCTAGACCAACAGGCCAGCTGCTAAACCTCTATCACAGACCTAATAAAAACCGATCGTCACAGTTATCCTGCCAGGAAAGTTAGAATTATATTAGATGTTTTTTATATGAATGAACACATTGCAATACATATATTATAATATATAAGAGCGTCACACAATAAGCGAATTAGTACTATCGAATATTTTCGTTAGGAGGTTAGCTTCGCGATCAGCGAAGGAAAGGTTGTGTTTACGCAATGGACGATAAAGAATTAGATTTATACCGACAAACACCAGTTAGATATTTAGGTAAGTCTGTCTATAACAAATTAGCATTAGCCGAAGAGGACAAGGCACTAGCTTTTCGTTGCAGGATACGCGAACGAGGTCGGGGAGGCCTTCAGATCAATAATAGGCAGCAAATGGGTACAGTTTTCTTATGCCGTTGCCACAATGTACGTTTTTGCGGACACAACGGACAAAAGCATCAAATCCTATAAGGTAGGGCCAAATATTAACAAATAGGATCATTAAGATTGAGAAAAAAAATATTGGAATACCTACCTACCTACCTACCTACCTGCCCGACAATCCGTTTTTCGTTGTTATGGTGGTATTTATGCAATTGATTATACTCGATGGTTATAGTCGTGGAACAGCTTGTTGCCTACATTGAAGTGCATAAGTGGTCTATGTACAACGTACAACTGTTGCCGTTGATTAAAGTCCTTTTATTATCACTATTGACTATTTTAAAAATTAATATATTGATGTCTTATGGGGACTCAAGTTCAGAGCGTTGTTGTAGACGTGATATAAAAAGTCTCTTAGTGAAAAAAGTTGAATAAATAAATTTTTTGATATCTTAGTTGACTGAGAGACTATTGTAAATGAATTAAACATTATTAAAATAAAAATATTACGAATTTTTGAAGGCGATGTTTGTATAAAAAAACATGTTGTTGCTAGATCCAATATCCAATATACCTACCTATAAAAAGGTACTCGTAGTTCAGAGTGGAAGGGCTTTGACATGGTTTGAATTTTGCGATATTGTCGGATGGTAAGTTATGATAATTATACAGGATTGTAAAATTTAGATAAAAATATATTTTAATAAGAAGGAAATCTCTATAATTAAAATAACAAGGAAAAAATTAAAACTTGAGAGGTTTTGGATAAATTTATTTAATAAAATTACACCGGAATTTATACCATGATAAAAACGAACAACAACCTATATATTATATAATACACTGACGAACATAAAAAGTGGCGCACCTAGATTTTGTCCCAAATTTGATGTTCAATAACTTTTAACCAGCCTATCGATTTTGATATTTTTTTTTTGTTTGAAAGGGCGATTCTTGCGGATGACTATTTTGTAATTGGCTTTCCATAAAAAATATATTTTGTAATATATGTAGGTACAGCCTTTAAAAACCGATTATGATTTTGCCACGAAATTTGATTGTCGCTGTGGAGTGAAACTTTATTTGTATTAAATTCTTAGGTTGGTCACGGTGTGTATTTACCTCTCTAGCCCATTCAGCAACGAATATGTCTAAAAAGTTCATCGTTTAAGAAATGTTTAGCGTTTTCGATTACGGACGCTGAAATAATTGTTACTTACAAGTACAAACAACATCAAAAAGAATTAACGAACAAAGAATTATTCGACATTTTATTAAAACGACTGTAATTATTATTAATGATTAAAACAATAAACTTAAAAAATAACTGAACAACAAACTAACTAATAACGAGTATTTCTTCCTCTGGCTGCTACACAGCTTCAGCTTCCATACGCCAAGGCATCCTTTCAATCAAATTTGTGATAGTGATTTGAGGGATATTGTCCCATTCTTCTGTAAGAGCAATCCTCAATTCATTCAGATTCTCTGGGTTGCGTCTACTAACACGTTGTCCCAATTTATCCCATAAATGCTCAATGGGATTCATATCAGGGCTTTTAGCGGGCCACGGCATACGATTAATTCCGACATCTTTTAAAAATTGTGTCATCATCACTGCTGTATGCGGTCGTGCATTATCTTGCATTAAGAGGAATTCTTAATGTAGGGTGCAAATGGGACAACATGTTCATTCAAATCTCTATGTATCTAACTGCATTTAGAAATTGCTGGTAATTTCACCCCATACCATTAGTGATCCACTGCCAAAACTCTTCCTTTCACTGAACATACCATCCTCGTATCTTTCCCCACGCCTCGCCTCGCCTCGCCTTCTCCAAACCTTCCTACGCCCGTCTACTGATCTCAACATAAATCTTTCGTCAGTGAATAAAACTTGAGACTATTGCAACTCATACCAAACAAGATGAATTCGAGCAAGATCCAAACGAGCTACTCGATGTCGTCGAAGTAATCGCATTCCAATAGCAGGTCTTCTTGCGATAAAACCAAGACTCCTGAATCTCCGACAAATTGTGCGATCTGACACAACTGTTCCTCGTGCGTTTCTTAAAGTTCGGTTATCACAAACCGAACCACAGCTGTTTGATAGGGATTCCTCGATATTTGCAGACCGATCGTCAATATTTTGCATAATCCTGGAACTACCCGAGCCTGGACGTCTGCTGTATTGGCCCGTTTCTCGGTAGCGCTGGATCGCTCTTCGGACAGTTGTTTCTGGTAGACCAACAATACGAGCTGCATATCTTTGACCCCTTCCATCTTCTACCAAAGCCACAACTCTAGCTACTTGAATTGGACTAATTTGCACTGGCATTTTCTTTTAGAACGTTAACTGAATTATTTTTTTTTCACGAGAATTTCAACTGAATCTTTTGACGTTTCAGTGTTAACCGTTACAATAGCCTCCTTGTTAAATATCAAACTTAATAACACCGTTTCATCTAAAATGTCGCATCTTCGTTGCTCAAGGTGTCAAAATCATAATCGGTTTTTAAAGGCTGTACATGTTAAAGAATACATTTTTTATGGAAAGCCAATAACAAAATAGTCATCCGCAAGAATCGCCCTTTCAAACAAAAAAAAATATCAAAATCGATAGGCTGGTTTAAAAGTTATTGAACTTTTTGGGACAAAATCTAGGTGCATCACTTTTTATGTCCGATAGTTTAGTTCAATGTCTAAAATATCACTATATGGTTTATATAAAAGAGAAACTTGTTTAATTGTATACAATTTAAACGGCAACGGCACTATAACACACATATAGTTGACAGTTGGGTACGGCGATGACAAATTAGGGTGGGGAAACGTGTGCCAGTACGTAAAGATAGGAATCGAACTATCCTCTTCCTCTATACAATCCTTGATCTTGATCAGCAATAACAATAACTATCGGCACAAATAACCGGCCCGTCCTAGCTCATAATAATCACTAACCTTACTATATGTGGAATGAATAGATAACATCCAGTTTGACGTTTGACGGATACAGCTGGCATGTGATGTCATCCGCCTATAGTCTCGCTCGCGGCATCATTTTACCCGAACGCCTAGCCACGCTGCGTTCGGGTAATGCTATTAGGTATAACACAGAAAGTAAATTCACACACATACTCCGATGCACAAATCAACTTTTATTCAAACTCCACTGATAATAGTAAAAGTATAATTATAATACGCACAAATTGACACCCCGTAGTTACTACAAAATTTTATTAATATAAACTTATAATTAATAGAACATAATATTCCGCCTGCTTCAACACGCGACGATATTCTGACTGACGACTACCCATATTTGCTATTTTTAAAGCCTAAACTACGTGTACATAATACACATTGAAATCTCATAATCATAAATAAAAACTAATAAGAAAAACCGCCATCGATTGACGAAGCCAGTTGTGTTACATAAATCTCTTTGTTAGGATAAATAATTTTGCGTTCCATATGTCGAAACCGGCGTACTAGGTAGGTACCGTCAGCAGGATCGAGCGTCGGGGAGTTTCGAAAATCGAGCCAGATACATACCAAAACGAGCTATTTCAAAATGGTTTATTTACCAGTGATTTATTTCTTGGTTAATACAATACGTATTTGGTTTTCTAAAAGTATTTATAAAAAATAATAGCTCATAGGTATTTCGAATAAATATTACGTGACCGTGAAACATCAGCGTCAAATATTTTGAAAATATTTAGCTCTTGATTTGTTGTTCTGTAAACAAAAAACAAAATACGTTTAATTTCATGATCAGTGCCGAAAGAATGCGCTTAGGTTTCACGACCACAGATCATCATCATGAATAACCATAGAAAACAGTGTTAGTCTCCCGTCACAGATCATAGAATAAATATAACCACGGACTAACTCGCTTTGCTTCAGCGGGGGTACGTTAAGCAATATCGACTCGTTTTACTCCAACGCTGTTCAGAAATATTCAACAAATGTGTAGTCGGAAGCTACTATAGCCTAAATAGAGCCAAATTTAACAAAGTGGAGCCACCGAGTAATTTATAATTTGAACGAGCCACCTGTGGCAACGCTGACCAGAACTCATCTGACGGCGGTTAACTCGCAACAGAAACTGTCACATAAATTACTATTATTTTATATATATATATATATATATATATATATATATATATATATATATATATATATATATATATATATATATATATATATATATACATGAGATATATACATGATATATATATATATATATATATATATATATATATATATATATATATATATATATATATATATATATATATATATATATATATATATATATATATATATATATATATATACATGCAGAAATCCATTGCAGACGTTGCCACGTTTCTTATATAAACAATGCGACAAATACAAATTTTTATACCTACTTACTATTCAACTTCAATGAATAATGAAGATATCAAATCCTTTCCAATATACCATATACATAATTATATAAATAAAAGTATTGTTTTTAATTGCTTAAGATGTAGATATTAATCTCATTATTAGTTTAATAGAAATTATCGTTTATTATTAATAATTAAGGATGAAAAAATTGTATCGCAAGGAGCATGTGATTATTTGGACTACACAGAAAAATACTATTTCCTACACCAACATACTTTTCTATTCAGAATTTTTTAAAACTAATTGTCATAAATCTTGAAAATGAAATCTTGATAAAGGTACTAAAATAAAACATTGATATGTAGATTATCAAAATCTTCATTGTACTTAAATATAATTGAATTTACATCTAATGAGCCATTATATATTACATAAAATGAAAATAGTTACCTAAAATATTGCTATCTCAAATGTTTTTATAAAAGCTAGATAACTATATACATTACACCTGGATTATAGATACAAAATACCTATAAATATTTTAAAATTTTAGTTACAGTCATCATATCCATATTATCATAGATATTATGAACAGATTAAAGATGCATTACATCCTTCAAAACATTTACTTCTAAACTTATGGTTATACTTACTGTATAGTATAGGTATAACTAACTAGGTTTGTTCTGGGCTCGCTTTAGCATCTCACGTACTGGAATCTGGTCTGGTTACATTACAGACAGGCTCGGCTCGCCTAATGTTTACGCATCTTATTACATGAATCCCTACGTAAGTTACATACATAAATTTCATTTGTAGGCGAACGCACAGGAAAGCAATCATCTACAAAGGGTATTTTACACAACGGTGGATACTTTGACGTGGCAAATGCTGGCGTCAGTAGCCATTCCTGGATACACAATAAACAGGGTGTGCTCCCTTGCCACCTTCCTGTTGAAGAAGAGCGAAAAAGTGCCCACATTCGCAAAAACATGGGTCGTTACTGGCATAGGACTAGTCGCTATACCCTTCATCGTCAGGCCCATAGATGATTTTGTGGATTTTGCTCTGGACGAAAGCCTGAGGAAGTGGCGGCCGAAATAGCTCTGGATTAAATAACAATAGTAGCGGCAGAAAAAGTGTAATTCCACCTATTTACGGTGTAATGTTTACACCAGCAGTATTTTTTGTTGCATAGGACGGAAAATTATTAAAAGCTTCATAAAATAGTCTCTCACTTTAGAGTAGGTTATGATAAAAGTTTGGATTTCATCGCAAGTTTGCAAACTTGCGATGAAGAGTAATAGTGCAGTCTGCCTACGGATTTTGACCCTTATGTGGAGATATACAGTAAAGAAAAATATGTAAAAAATCCGTGGGAATTCAATAAACGATCAAAATAGGATGCCATGTGTACGTCCAATATAAGACGTCAATTGTACGTTCTAAATAGGTGACCAAAGATGGCCTAAAGTTGTCGTCCGAAAGACGATGAGTCCTGGCTGGATTTTACATTTTTCACACTTGGAATTAAGTCTATTTTAATCTCTCAGAATTTATACGAACATAACAATACGGTAGTATTGTAGTATCACCTAGTAGTATTTCCACGTGACTTTTATCTACAATGTTGCCATCTCCCCCTAAACATGAAACGTGTAGGAATCATTTCAAATCTGCAGAAGAATTGTGCGAATGTAACAATGTTTACAAAATATTAATGTGACGTATCAGAAATGTTTTCTGCGAAACATTCTAATTTGAATGTTATATAAATGTTTCAACTGAAACAACGTGGCGCAATAATTTTAATATCTCTATGTTTTTTATTAAACATAAATGACGCATGTTTAAACAACAGACAAATATCTACATTTGTCATTTTTGTTTTATCATGCCATATGTTGTACTTTATTAACTGTTCATTTCGGTTAGTGACTTTGTTTTTCTTTGAATGCCGCTGTTAGAATGACTATTGGAAGCACTGCGATGAGAAGGCGCGCGAAACAAACTAACCAATCCGCGACGCGTCGTATCAGATTCGTTTACAGTCGTCTGATGTCGCATGTCGCTAACAACAAGCGGCGATGTAACGGCGTACAATATGTATGTATAGTTCAACGACCGGCAACCCTGACCTACACAATGTTTTTCATTGGCGTAGACATTTTTTTTTCTTAGGGGGGTGAAAGTAGAAGGTGATCTAGGATGGTAAGTACCTACATAAAAATAAAGTCAATGAACAATAGGTACCTACTTACAAGGGGTTAAACTACTTACAGGGGGTTAAAGTAGAAGGTTTTTATATGTAGATTTTCAACACTACAGCTGATATTGAATGCAAGTTTCCACACCACTCATGAAGTATTTCTTTCAGCGCGTTACCATTTTTCAGTGGGTGGTTCGCCAGTAGCCATATTTCCCACAAGAAACAAAAATAATATGTACAAAACAGCTAAGTAGCCGTGAAAAATAAACTTTAAAACGGAAAAATGAAATAAATATATACCTATTCCAAAATAGAGCAAAAAATTTTTAACAAAAAATGAAACAATAAAATAAATATATATTTCAAAACATTCTCAACAAAAAATAAAAACAATAAAATAAATATACCCATATTCCAAAATAAAGCAAAAAATTCTCAACAAAAAATAAAAACAATAAGAGAAATAAAATAAATCACCTGTATCCAAAAACGCCTGCCGGCAAAACCTGTACGCCGGCAAACCATTTCTCATATACTTCGGAATTCATTTCCTCGTGGTAGTCTCCGGTCTTCTTAGATTGAAATATCAGTTCTCCATTACGCAAAAATCCACTATCACTTCCAATATATATATATATATATATATATATATATATATATATATATATATATATATATATATATATATATATATATATATATATATATATATATATATATATATATATATATATATATATATATATATATATATATATATATATATATATATATATATATATATATATATATATATATATATATATATATATATATATATATATATATATATATATATATATATATATATATATATATATATATATATATATATATATATATATATATATATATATATATATATATATATATATATATATATATATATATATATATATATATATATATATATATATATATATATATATATATATATATATATATATATATATATATATATATATATATATATATATATATATATATATATATATATATATATATATATATATATATATATATATATATATATATATATATATATATATATATATATATATATATATATATATATATATATATATATATATATATATATATATATATATATATATATATATATACACGCGAATATCTTAACCAACGCACTACACTATCGCGAATGACCGTTACAATTTACGTGCGTATAACCCATAACCAATATAAAATTGATTTAATTTTATTACTCCTGACGAAAATAATGTTAGCACAAGTTTTTTTTTTATTTACTATGTTTTGTTAGTGTTTTATTAATGTAGTTACTAACAAGGCTACTATATAGCCTTGTTAGTACTTTTCTTTTATATTTTATACTTACCTGATATGCCAATTATGCCATTATAAAATTTTATTTCTTTTAGCCGTTTCATTTTATTCCATACCTAACTATGTTTCAGTTCGTATTGACAATAATTCTTAAGAAATTGTGTAGCTTATTAGGCAGTGTAGGGATTACATTATGAATTGCAGGGATTACATTTTTCTGTGGGTAAGAGTGGATTCACAAATTGTTTAGAGATATTTTTAATATACCTACCTAGGTAGTGCTTATTAAAAGGATAAATTGCAACACACTGAAACATAGTTCCGAAACATTTCCAAATGTATCATTTGAAATGTTTTGAAGCATATTTACAGCAATGTTTTCTATGAGACTTTATGAAATATTACACCGAAACATTTCTGCGGTAGGACATCTTTGGTTACATAAATGTTTCTGAAACATATCCGTTCACATACCTACACGAAATGTTTCAAAATAAAAGTGTATATTTCTGAAATGTTTCTGAAACTAAAATATGTTTAGTGGGCTCCGATGGAAACAAATCATGCGTTTACACATTGAAGACATTGTGACAAGAAGACATTTCGATGTCAAACCTAATTTACTGTATGACATCAACCGTAATTACATAACATATTATGTCCTATAAAACGTGCAACAATGTTTTTTTTTTATAAATCAAATAGAGAGGATGAAATCTACAAATATAAAATGGAAGCTTCTCCATGGGAGGTTGATGAAAGAAAAAAACACTTAAAAGTAAATATTTTTTTAGCATAACGTCTCCAAAACTACTTGATGAACGTGCCAAATACGTAAAATATACTTTATAAGATTAGACGGGTAATGTTCTCGTTCTTAACAATGGCTGTCATGGTATGTAGGCCAACAGCTATATCCTCGGTCGATGAGCGGCACTAACACTTATCGCACAACATAAAAATAAGATCTCCCAGCGACTGTCCATTCGTAATATTTAGATTTAGCATCGTATGCGTTCACAGACGAGACGAGACCAGACGAGACCTCACTCTATCCTCTTCGAAGTTCCTCCAGCTGCAAAACACCAACCAAAAACAACATTAACACTTCGTTATAGGAGTATATCAATTTATAAACTGTACCTCTCCCTCCTCATCCACCGAATCGCTCTCATCGTCGGACCCTTTGACAGACGCCGCCGGCGTTGTCATCCTACTAGAGCTAGGCGAAGGGGGTTCCGACAAGGGCCTTGGGTATCTCAGAGTTCCTATTCCAGACTCCATTTCCTCCTTGTAATCGGGGAACACTTTATGCAGGGCCTTCATGCGAGCTTGTCGATAATACTAAAAGAATACACTAATTATGCCCTAGATTTTACAGACACTTTCTCTTATATGCTCTCTCATTTTTCTCTGAAGATTACGAAAATGAAGGATTTTTTTTTAGATTTGTCCCTTTAATGTTGTTACGCTTCACACTACTAAATCTCCCTTCTCTGATAAATGTCCACTGCCAACGGCTCCGCGTGGAGCCAATCATTGAGAGCTTATATAGCGTCATTCTATATTATTATCATCCTATCAACAGTGCTACTGATCCGACGTCCAAACGGAGTAATTTTTTTTCATATATAAAAAATACACATAACCTACTCATAAGCATGATGGAACTAACAAAGATCGCCGTTCCAAATGCGTTCGGTTCGCGCATGACATTTAAATATAAATATATTTATATCGGATGCATCAGAAGCATTTCAATGATATTTAAAATAATGAAATAGAATTAGTAAAGTATGTGAAACCAAAAAATAAGTAAGATTGGTAAATTTTGTATGATTTAATGTGACCCCATGGAAAATGTTTGTTCTGGTGAATAAAACAAAAAAGTCTAAAATTTCTACCTCCTAAATTGACCGACCGCAACCCCTTTTTTTCGCCATTTTTTGGGTATTTTGGATATTTTTAGGGGAAATTCGTCAAAAAAAAAAATTGCTATGTCTAGTCGTATTAGAAATTAAGAAACCAAACTGGAACCCTTTTATTGTCAATGTTTAAGGAACTCCCAGTTCAACTTCCCCTAAAAATGTCCAAAATACCCCGAAATGGCGGAAAAAAAGGGTTGCGGTCAATTTAGGAGGTAGAAATTTTAGACTTTTGTTTTATTCACCAGAACAAACATTTTCCATGGAGCCGCGTTAAATGATAAAAAAATTTCGATTAAAATGTTTCATATAGGTACTCTACTAACATGGTTGTTTTTATTATTTTTTATAGCATTGAAGAAAAATACATGTAAATTAATTTGTTACAAATTGTTTATTAATAAACAAATAAAATATGAACAATTTTTTTTTAGAATATGAAAGAGCAATAGAAATGTGGATTAAAAAAAAGGTTCTATAATATTAATATTTCGTATAAAAAAAAATTGCTAATTAACAAATGCGATTTAGAGCAATATTTTTTTTTAAGTAACATTCTTTTTCTTAAAAATCATTATATTTATTGATTGGAATAAAAAAAAATTGCATTATCTTATAAACGAGCACTTGTTTGCAACAATTAGTTAAACAATAGGAGTATAAAGTTTTAAAACATAATTTTTAAGTAACTCATATTTTTTTCTCTCATATTTCTATTTTTTTATAAGGACATTGTCTAATTGGAGTATTTGAGAAAAAAAAATTTTTAATTGCTTTATTTATGTTTTCCACTGTTTAATTCCTTCGATTGTTAAAGAAAAAGTGGAAAATAATTTTTTTTCAATTTTTCCAACGGGGATCTTTTCTAAAGCCCCCCAAGCATAGTGAACAAAATCTAAGGTTTTTATTTTGACAAATATCGGGGTTTTTATGTTAATTTAAAACTCGAGAAAATAAGTTAATCAACAAAAGCATATCTAAAAAAAAAATAACGGGAAAATTATTTTCCGATAGATTGTCATTGGTCCAAAAGGTATGTGATTTTTTTATTTCTTAATATTCATATATTAGTGGGTTTAAATGATTTTTATTGTTAAAGTGTAATCGGTCGGCGCGCGCGGAAATCACCCGTTTTCAGCCCCATTTTCACCTCTAAATTAAAATTATAATTCCTGATGTAGAGTTCCGGAAGGTAGCCTTTTTTTCTTGAAATTTCCTGCTCTTTAAGGATCTTTTTTTCGATGTCCAATATCTGGAATAGTTTTTGAGATACTTGCAAAAAACGAAACTCCCCCCTTTTTTTACTAAATCGTTTATAACTTGTGTATCAGTGTGTCAGTGATCTAAAATGATACTAGCAAAATGGTGCTGGCAAAGTACTAAAAGATGGCATTAGCAATGTCAAGGGGGAGGCTGAGCCTCCTTTGCCCCCTCTGAGGAGCCGCCGCCGGTTTGGCCTTTAATTTTGCATTTGGTAAAATAGGTATCACAAGTCATAAAGAGTAATATAAAATAAATCTTACTGGATCACGCTGTCTTATCACGTTAATTATTTAGTCTAGAATCTAGACAGAACATCATAATATAATATACAAACTGAAAAAGTTTACTCAGATGTAGAGCAGTAAATATATTGAAAGAAAGAGGGACAGAACAGAACGAACAACTCACCACCCCCAAGTTTCTCCAGTCCATCATGTCGCTCAGCCTCTCGGTCCTGTTCCTCTGGATGATTCTCTGACGCCGATTGAGCCTGGCGAAATCGTACATGTACTGCGCCAATTGCTGCACGGTGTTCTCCACCGCCGTATACCGACGGTCCACGATGTAGATGCCGTAGGACATGGGATCCGAGATGTGTTCGGCCATGAAACAGCCGAAACCCGATAGATTGGTGGTTATGCTGGGGATTCCCATGACGGTGCACTCGGCCGGGGTGTAGCCCCAAGGCTCGTAGTAGCTGGGAAACACGCCCAAGTGGCAGCCCCTGACGAACTCCTCATAGTCTAATCCAAACAGGGGATTCGTAGAACTTAAAAATTCGGGATGGAAGACGATCTGACAAAGAAAGATTTAAGGATTATCTCCACGACGGTTTCTAATTATCTGAGATTCACTGTCTCGCCACTGTCTCTATTTAGTCACTGTTCTCAGCAGGTCTACGAACACCAAAAGCCCTTATAGGTATATGTACTAAACTGTCACACGTAAATTTCTCTTCCACAAATTTTCAATTGTTGTAGAATAAAAACAGTGACAGTGACAGTGCCACCTTGATTGTTATGGTACCTACCTAATCTTAATAAAAGTGACTTTTGCAGAAAAAAAATTAAATGAAAAATTGAAATGTGAGTCAATAATGTAAAAAGAATTACAAAATAATGTCTTAACTAATATACCGCATCGTACGTAAGGAAATAAAACAAGTACAATTCAATATGACATAATCCCAAGACACGATACTTACATTTTTCAATTGTACATACCTATTTGAAATGATTTTCATTCCCGTATTTCCTACCGAGGACATTACGTTTCGGTAAATTTAACGAAACTTCATTTTTTATTCCCTAAAATAACTCACCTTAACCCTATCATGTGTCGTATTGAATAAATTGCACCTCCTGACCGAGTTCAGTACCGGATCATTCCAATCGTCCACGACGTTATGCGTAGTAACGGGCGGCAGGCCTTCCCGCTGAAGGGAGTAAATGCACCTCTTCAGACGCACCATTTCTTCTTTTTGCATCAACTCGCTGCCATCCGGAAGCCGCCCACTAAATAATGACGATAATGAAAAAAATAAATCGTGAAGTATCAAGATAAATTTCAACGTTTTAAAAGGTTTTAAATTTTTTTTTTCCCACCCGCCGCAATAAGAGGAGAAAACTCGCACTCTAGTGCAGTCTGCCTATTCTTTCAAAAGCGGCGATGGCAGTTTGTGCTCGTAATACATACAACATTTTTTCTACAATCACTTAATACAGTGTGTCCTTGTATGTATTTAACATATGTTTATATATAAACCGATTTTTATAAGTTTTTGCGCCATTTTTATAAGTGCCATTTTTGACTGACAAGGGCCTGCTAAGGAATTTATAATAAAGAAGCGAGCGGGAATTGACGCTATTGCCCTTTTAAAGCGACAATTATGTCATCATCGGAAATGGCGTACTTTGCGTTGAGAATTGAGAGCGCAAAAGCCTACTATTGAGGCGATTGTAGAAAAATTTTTTTTTAACTTATAACGGCGTACAATATGTATGTGTACGTGAACGACCGGCAACCCTGACCTACACAATGTTTTTCATTGGCGTAGCCTTTTTTTTTTTCGGGTAGACGGGGTGAAAGTAGAAGGTTTTTATATGCATATTTCCAACACCACAGCTGATACTGAATGCAAGTTTCCACACCACTCATGAAGTATTGCTTTCAGGGCGTTACCCTTTTTTTAGTGGGTGGTTTAGTAGCCATATTTCCCACAAGATACAAAAATAATATGTACAAAACAGCTAAGTAGCCGTGAAAAATAAACTTTAAAGAAACAGAAAAATAAAATAAATATTGTTACGTTTATACCGGGGCTCGATATTATATGGGATAATTAATTTCACTCACTCAACTTAAAAACTATTTATTTATTATAACTAAGCACTAATTTATAATAAAACTATGTATATTATTTATTTCTATTCTTACACTACTTGGGTATAGGTATTTATAATGATTTATTTCTACTTTAAACTTTTCACTTAAACGCGTCGCACGGATATTTATTTATCACTGCCCTCCCGAGCATTACGTGATTTTGCAATTATGCTTGGCCTCTATTTCTTTCTGAAATACTTTTGCCGTTTTATAGGTATATGTTATCAGTTCTGCGGTGTTCAAGACTGTCCGGCTATGTGCCTTTTCTCCCTCGACCTTGGGCGGGGGAATGGGGATGGGATATTTTGCGGTAGTTAGTTTCTAATTTTAGTTAATTTCGTTAATAATTACATAAGCGGGCTGTTGAAAGCGTTGGTTTACAAAAATACTTATTATATTAGTGTATTGTGGGTCTTTTTATGTTAGATTATTTTATTATTACTACTATTACATGCCTCTTTTAGTTGTTAATTTTTTAATTTGTTTCATGCTTTTTTCTGGTTTTGTTTGTTTTTGTTTTTTATATTATTCTGTTTTTTGTTGTTATGTCTTATATTTTTTTTTCATTCATTTGTTTGTTAGTTGGGGGTTGTGATGCGGGGATCATGGGGCATAGATATAATTCAGGGATGGGTGTTTTGGGGGTTCGGCAAATTTGGGTGTTATGGCTTGTTGAATTGTTTGATTTGGGTGTTGTGTTAGGCGTTTAATGAATGCGGGTATTATTGTTTTCTCAATATGCTGGTCTCTATTGTGTGCATGCTCGTTTGCTGGTGCAGTGTGGTGTTCCTTGTTCCTGTGGTTAATCTTGTATTTGTAGCCGCTCTGAGGGCTTTGTTCTGACATGTTTGCAGTTTATTTTCATGGTTTTGTGAAATGAAGGAAGGGATACCACACTGCAGAAGCATATGTTATTATGAGTCTAATGTAAGCTTTATATAATTATTAGTAGCGCTGTTTGTGTATTTGACTTTACCATAATTGTGCTTAATTGAGCCTGTCTAAATTTAACTTTTTTAATGGTTTCTTCGATTTGTTTTTCAAACCTGAATCTGCGTTCTATATTTACCCCTAGATATTTCAAATGCGTGATATTTTGAATGTTTATTTTGTTTATGCATATTTTTAAAGTTATCGGTTCCCGTTTCCTAGTGAGGACGACCACTTGCGTTTTTGCCTCGTTAATGTCGCTTCGGGACCTTGCTATAAGTCTTCCCGAAACTAAATCGAGTCTCGCAGGTATAATTCTAGATGGCCCCAGTATCCCTGCCGCAGGTAGGCCACTGTTTACTTAAGCGCGCTCCCTTCGAGCCTATTTTTAGATATCCAGTGGTGGCGTATTTGTAGGCCATAATCGTTACAATATATACTTGCAATTGAAATACAGTCATATTTATTGTGTAAGTAGGTACCTACCTAACCTACCAAATCGTCAACACTTAACGTCTATTTACTTTGCTTTGACTCAATGCTTTGACAAAGATCAGAGGTTGTTTGTTAATAGGTACCTACATAACTAAACCGAGACTAAATACAACACATTTTTAAAAATCATTACAAATGCAATACATACCTACCTACCAGCTTCTCATCGCAAAGCGATTTCCAATACACACACTTTTCACAGCCAATCAAAATTAGAAACTGACCTTGAGGTATTTTACCGTCATTGCAAATTTTCATTTCATTCGTGGCTAGGTAGGTACACGGTTTTAATTTTATAAACAGTCTATATAATTTAAATTTTGCCCACTGATGTAAATTATTAATTTGTGATCTAGGGTGGTAAGTACCTACATAAAAATAAAGTCAATGAACAATAGGTACCTACTTATGTAATAAACCAGAGAGCGTTTCCAATTTTCGTAAATCCCAATAAAACGCACTGGAATAATTTTTGGATAAAATTATTTGAGAAATGTCTTAAGTGGGGGAGGTACTTATTAGTACCTACCTCAGTACACGTCAGTACCTACTTCGAGCAGCCCATAAATAAACTTTTTTTTTTGTTAAAATCGGCTCTGCTCTAACCCCCACTATAAATTTTTGCCGTCAAATAATATTTTCCTTACATTTTTTAACATATCTATCCTATCTTGTAAATAAAGCAAGGTCTGGTGGAAATCTGCGTTTTTCAGGATTCATACGAAACGAATAAAAATGTTTGCTAACCGCCATACTTTTCTAACTTATTTTTGCCATATCTTTGCTAACCGACATTTTTTTATTTCGACTCTCGTAGCGGTGTATACCTACATAGGTAGGTATATAAATAATATATAGAGAGGTAAATGTCTTGCCTCGCCGTTTTAACTTTTTGTATAAGCTCCAGGATAAAAACAATTTAAAAAACGGGAATTAAAATTTACCTGCCAACACTTAGGTAGGTACCTCTGAAAATACATAAATACCCAAGTATCTGTGTACTGAAAATAAATAATTAGTTTATTTTTAGTTACAGGACTTTTTTGTTTCGTCAGAGGTACCACCTACCTATACCGCTCAGATAATAAAAATAACCATATTATATTGTATCACAATAACATTTAAACAGCACTTTATATATATATATATACGCGAATATCTCAACTAACGCGGGTGACCGTTGCAGATTATAGAAATGAGCGCAATACCCGCAAACCCGCCACTGTAAGAGATCCGAACGTTCCGAGAGTCCATAGGGACTGTCAAACTAACACAGACGGCGCGTCATTCCAATAGGTTAAAAAGAGATACACTGCTCGATTATCCAGTATTCCGTCTACGGTAGAGCGGCGTTGCCGCTTTTGACTATAAAAATAAATGTTTAGGGAATTTCCATAATTTAAAGTAGACGAAAATAAATGTAAAAATGGCTAACATCTCGGGCTATAATATATTATTCTAAACACAATAATTCTTTCATGACATTCATAAATAACATATATAATATTGTGGAATATGATGGTTTAATTGAATATTGAGAAATTTGAGAATTACATGCGGCAACTGCGCGGTATCTTATATGTGGTCAGTTAACTACACATACATATTGAATGAACATCAAAAAAATATGCAGATTAAACCATTTTGTTGCAAATCCAAGAACTGTTATTGAAAAAAAAATTTACTCCTTATAGGTATAGAATGTGTATATTAATAACTACTGAAAGGAAAAGAAAAATAAATGTGCTTTTTTTATTCGTCTGCCCAGGGGCGGCGAGTATACGGGTACAAGGGGTCGGCTGTACCCAATGCAGAAGTTTATGGGGTTCATTGCACCCCATAAGCTCCTTATTTGTTTTTTTTATTTTATTATTCCGTTGATTTTTGAGGAAAAAAGAATATATTTTTCATTTCGCAAATATTTTTATTAGATTAATAAAAATAAAATAATAATAACTTTATTTATTTTTATGGATTTTTCATCAAAATTCTAGTGTCAGGATAATGCGTGACCTTGAAAATTTTCAAAATATTTGTTTTGAGGTTACTGCTCATACTTAAAGAAAAAAATAAAAAATACAGGTAAAAATAAAAAATAAGTAAAAAAAATTTAGGTAGGTAGGTAGGTAGGTAAAACGGGTTCATGTTAAATCATCAATTGTACTGAAAACTGCAAAATAATGAGGATAAAAAACCAGGACCTTCCTCAGATTCAGATTATTTTGTAGATTTCAGTACGAAATAACGAGTTAAAATAAAACCGTTTCAGTTTTCAGTTTGTTTCCCCATCCAATTTTTTCACGTAGAGCCACACTCACCTTAAGCAGATCTCGTACATCCTCTTTCCAATTTTATTCTGAATATCGTTAATGCTGTCCCTCAGGGCCTTGGTGACTGCGTGTCCCCTGAGGGATTCCACATTAAAGTTATTAGTCCTGGCGGGGAAAATCAGAAACGCAACCACAGTCACGTCAGGGTGGGTGGACTGAAATAATACATGTACGATGTGAGAGGTTGCGAATTCTGTACAACGTTCTCACCTTTAAATAGTGATTCACCCTGGCTAGGGCTTCTATGAAGATGTCGGCTCCTTTGTTGCCAAACTCATAGCGCCCGGCGATGAAAAAGTACAGCGTTTTCTCCAAATCAAAATCGTAGTGTCTAGAATAATAATTAGAGTAGGTTTTTCTGTAGCGCGATCTCAGTACTACCGCGTCTTACCCGTAGAAGTGGCCGCGAACAAACTCGTGGATCTTTTCCTTTGACAGAGCGTGCAAATTCTGAAACTCGTGCAGGGCAGAAAACTTCTTAACGTTCAGACCGTTTGGGGTGATAATGTCCGGTTTCCTCTTGAGCAAATGTTCAGCCTCATATCCTAAACGTATCCGGGCAAAATTTCAAAAAAATCCCCCAAAAAGCCACCAGGGTTCTTATGTTTAAAACAAACTGTTTTAAACGTTTTAAACAAACCAAGTAGTTTTAAATACTTACGTTTAAAACGTTGTTTTAAACGTTGATTTTTTCCACAGTCTTTAGTGTTTCCGATCGACCTTTTTCTTTTTGAGAAAATAATAATAATGCCCCGTGGAGAATTATTAATAAATATTAATCTGAAAGTTAAACAGAAGTGTTCCCAAATGTTTTGGCTATCCCGTCCCTTATTTTTGTTATTGTGCCTAGCCTAGTTCCGTCGTAAATGCGACATACTGATACACTAACAGTAGCGTTAAAATTGAGGTACATACTTTAGCATTTTGTTATATTATTCTTCTGTACTTATGGGCATTGAAAATGATCGCACTCGATAGCGGGAACCGTATTGCGAATACGTTGATATATAATAATATGCGATTTGTCCTAATGATATGTGTGCTTTTATGAACCTCTGTTAGGCGGTAAAAATATACATGTAAAATCCCCGCCTTAAATTACGGAGAAAACAAAACGACAATCCGTCTTAATTTGACAACGCGAAAAAAATATAAGGAATTATCATAAGTAGGTATCACTGCAAGCACGAAATGCAAGGCAAAACGCGAATTGAAACGAAGGCGAAATAAACGGTTTAACGTTTTAAAATAAAGTTTTTAACGTTAAGTTCCAGAGGAGAACAATATTAATAATAAAAGCACGATTCAAAACAGGCGATGTCACTGTCACTCAAAAATGCGCGGAGTCCCCGATTTTTCAGGCAGCCGCGGTTCCGCTTTTTGTTGGTCGCCGTCACACGTAAATATGTATCGAAAATCGCATTACCCATAGCTTGCATTTCGCTGTGCAATCTATTGCGGCATGTAACATTAGTCTTTACTGTTGCTTGGATTGTGTTTGTGACTTTGCGTGTAATGAATAATGAAATGAGAAATGATCATATTAAAAGATCAAAAGAAAATAGTAGGTAATAAAAGTCCAAGTTTTATTTAAAAAATAAAATTAAACTGTGGTAAAACGTAAAAGTAAAACGAAGCATACAAAACAAAAATAAACGGTAGAGTTCTTAAACAAGTTGACTAAAATCAAATTCTCAACGCCTCTGTATTTTCTCTTGTGCAAAGATATTGCTACAGTTTCCTTAAGTAAGTTAACCGAATACTAGATGGCGCAGCATATCATATAACTGAATACAATTATTAAGCGTTTTAAACGTTTTACACATTGTTTTAAACATTGTTTTAAACGCGTTATTTTTCCACTGGAGGTTTAAAACATTTTAAACAAAAAAACAGTTAAATTAAAAAAAAAAGGTTTTTTGTTTTTTTTTTAAATGAAACATGCTTAACAACCCTGCTCAGAACCATGAAAAAATTGGGATTTGATCTCTCTAAGAAAGAACTTCTAAAGTCGATAGGTCCAAGTTAACCGAATACTAGATAGCACAGCATATCATATAACTCGTTACAATTCTTAAGTGTTTTAAACATTGTTTGAAACATTGTTTTAAACGCGTTATTTTTCCACTGGAGCTTTAAAACGTTTTAAACAAAAAAAAAAACAATTGAAAAAAAAAAATTTTTTTTGTTTTTTTAAATAAAACTATTTGTTCTTTAACAACCCTGAAAACCACACGCATACGCACTTACCCGTGATGTCGGATACCGTTGTGAAAGAATGCGCCAGATGGGCGGCCGCTCGTTCCATGCAATACCGGTGGTAAATCTGCCGTTTTCCCGCCTCCTCATCTACTTGAAACTGTACAAAAAAATAATCGTAGCTGTATCTTTACGTAAGTAGGCGGGTAACAACATCAAAACATTTTGACATACCTTATCGAGATTATTGTAGAAATCCAAACTACCGGCGCACAAATATCTGCCCAGAAGCGTGGCGTGAGTGGTAAAGACCGTGGCCACTTTTATGAGTCTAGTGTGCAGCGCGATCAAACCCACGCCCGCCTGCCATTCATGGAAATGGGCGACTATCTTAGCTGGGGTGCCTTCTCTGAGTTCATCGGCTATTTGTTTAAACTGAAAAAAGATATAGAACACGTAAAACACCGACTCTTAATGATACATCTCAAGCAAGTACGGCACACCTACCTCGTCTATAAATTCAGTGACCATATAACCTAAAATAATAGCATCGTTGGCCTCTATGTCCAAGTGCGGTACTCCGATGTTCGTCTTATTCCACAATTCCGACTTATATTCGTCCAGTTTCCAAGCACCCGAGCCAATGTCCATCAAGATAATCTGAGGATTGCCATCGACCAACCACCTGCCTGTGTGAATTTTAAACCCCTTCTGTCGTAAAACTTCCACGGTTCTGTTTAAAACTACCGAGCCTAATGGTCCCTCCTCGACCTCGGTACGAGCGCAATGCTCCTTGTACGGGCCCATTAAGCAATATTGGTCACCGAGTTCTTCTGTGGAGACGTAGGCCTTCGACCTTATCACAGTGTAAATCCCTCCAACTAAAACAATGATTTACTACCTACCTACTCCCTATACCTGTTGTTGGTTATCGTCTATTCCCTCTTACAATTACAATTGTTATATACCTTTATTTGCTGCTTCCCAAGCAATTTCAAAAGTCCATCGATTCTCCTCTTCGGCCAACATACCTCGATCCATGCACACCAAGAGGCTGCTATAGGATTCTCCCCTGTAGAAACGACGAGATGCCCTTTCCCTGGACATGGTGGAATGCTGTCCATAAATTGGTAGATAAGTACTTATTAAGACCTTTACACACCGGATTTGGATTATAATTATTACACTTATCTATCTAACCTTTCCCTACTATCACGAACAATATCTAAACGTGTCGTAAATATTAAGACTTGATAAGACATTAATTTAAAAGCGAGGATTTTTAAGGTCGTACGAAAAGCAATTACATTAGTACAATTTATTTTTAGTACGTACCTACCTGCCTATCTATATCATGCTCCGAAACCGAAAAAACTTCGTGTGGGCTTTAAATTCATTAAAAATTGCATTCCGCGAATTGCCTAGAAATTATTTTCTTTAGCCTGATAAATACATTAAACTAAAAAAACAGCTTATGCTACTATTTATATGGCCTAATATTAAACAAAATAAAAAATAAAAATCGTTCTTACCGTATATTTTAAGTCAACTTTTTCAAAAATAAATCACAGTTCACCGCAATAGAGACCGCTATTATTGTTACTACACTAATTAAAAATATAGGTACATTATTTAGAAAAAAAGAAAATATGAGAGGATGAGAGGATACGGTTCACGCACCAAAAGAATAAAGATACATAGACATGTCGTGTAAGAAAAAAACTATTAAAATTATCTCCAAGGTCACCTTTACCATAACAGTGACCCCTAACATAATATCGCAATAATATTCAAATTCGATAAATATGTAGGTATTTTCAAATTGTATTTACTATTTTTATCTAAGGTATTTATTATATATTTTTTTATTTGATGTTTACATTTTTGCAAATATGTTTCCCATCCCCGCGCTTTGAAACAGCCACAGTTCTGTGGTAGTACTGGTAACTGGTAGTTAGTAGCACAGCTCAGATACCTCTAATGAATTTAAAAAAAAAGAGGGAAATATTTTATTTTTGTTTTACAACTGTCATTTTATTGATATCCCATGAAAATCCTCAGCTGTGTGCCCAATCAGATGCAGGCGTTGTTTTATAGTTTAACTTTGCGTAAAAATTTCAGTGTTGAGATAGAGATTTATTGTAGTTGTCTATGGCTTATACTCTCTCCTGTGTCTGTAGTAATAAAAAATAAATACACAATAGCTATGTTCGCGGTAGAAATCCCGAGCACATCCGGAATTAATACTGAATTTATCCCGAACCGAAAATGAGTTATAACAGGCCACAGAACAGGGCGCGGCATGCAGTACTGTTTGCAGAGAATAAATACTAGTTGTTCTCTGGGTCTCTGGTGTTATTAGGTAGAAACAGTGGTTTATCAATGATAGTCCTTCTTCTGCACTATGATTGTCAATAGTGCGCGTGGGCAGAGATAATGGACAAGGGGGTGGGGTGTGTGTATTATATTTTCTATGGGTGAAAATCTAGATTACATTCGTAATCTAGATATATTTTTATATACGCATTTAGCGAATAAAATGGCTATTTAAAATTTTAAATTATTTCTGACATGTTTGTAGGTGAATATTCTCGGTATACTTTGCTGTCTCGTGGATACAGGTTGGCATTTTTTAGGATACTTTCTTTTATTGTTTGTAAACAAATGTTGTTTTAGTTTCCCTAGCAATCTAGATAAAGGGACTGTCGTATTAATATGCGTTCTAATAATACCTGCTCTCGTATTCTGCGTAACATACGCTATTCTGTTTGGGGTTTATGATATAACTATATATCCGAACAGTCTCGACTCTAAAGGTACCTCTCTACATAGTGCAAGATTACAGTTTCATAAAGTGAACAAGCATATTTTTTTTCAGAAGTCTCACAGCAAAATATCCACCGTGCACGTGTATATGGTAGCATATCCAATAAGACTGATTTAAATTTTTCCATGACATATCCAGACGACGCTATTACTATTAAAAAATTTAAAGTGGTGTGTTACTATAATTTTCCTAACGGACCCGATGCCTTGCAGGTAGAGGATTTAGATCCGTTTCTATGTACCCACATAAATGTTGGTTTTGCCCAAGTCGTCAATCACTCCATATTCCTAGATGCGAGGAATGAGGAACAACTGGCAAAGTTTCATAAGTTGAAAGCTGCTAATGGTAATCTGAAAGTTTTGCTCACCGTAGGTGGGTCGGGGGATAATGATGGCTTTCCAGGTATGGTTATCAACCACACTAGTAGGAAACGGTAGATAAACATGGTATTATAATCTTAATGGTGAATCACAGCAAGATTTTGTTGTAGTTTTATTGAATCAGTGAGATATTACGTGAAGACGTACCAGATGGACGGAGTCGACCTGGACTGGGAATTTCCCAATGAGAAGCCAAAAGGAGATAAACAGCAGCGCATGCATTTCACTCAATTACTGGAGGAGCTTAGAGCGGCTGCCAACCGACAGCCGGGTCATCAATTTCTCATAACGGTAGCTGTGGCCGCGCCCACCACTATCATAGACAACTCATACGATGTCTCCTACATCAACAAGTAAGTCTGTCTATTTTAGTTGCTCTATAAGTAAGTTCAAGATCGGATGGATGTTTCCAGCTTTGTGGACTTTATCAACCTAATGTCCTACGATTACCATTTCTACACAAAACTGACTCCGTTCACGGGCATTAACGCTCCCCTCTTTGCGTCTTCCAACGAAAAGTACTACCTGTCCTCGTTGAATATTAACTACTCATCAAACTACTGGCACCACTTGGGCATGAACAAGAGTAAAATAGTGGTGGGGCTGCCGACGTACGGGCATTCTTTCAGGTAGGTACTCTCCAGTTTGCTCGGCTACGATGCACCTAAATATCGTGCCGTTTTCAGATTAACGAACAGCAAAAATAGGGCTTTGTACGCTCCCGCATTTGGCTACGGCAAGTTAGGTAGCCAGGGCTTCGTCGCATACAAGCAGGTCTGCCAATTCCTCTCCACCAACTATATCTCTCCGGTGTTCGACATGGACACCAAGAGCCCCTATGCCACCAAGAATTCCGAGTGGATTTCGTTCGATGACGCCCAAAGTCTGACCTATAAGGCGGAGTACATCCGAGACAACAATTTCGCAGGAGCCATGGTGTATTCTTTAAACAGCGATGATTTTGAGGGAGTCTGCGTAGGGCCGAAAGGGGGCAAAGAAAAGTTTCCTCTGACCAAAGCTATTGGGAAGATTTTGGTTAATAAGACTTAACTACCGAATTTTATTATTTATTTTCCACATATTTATATCTACAAACAGTACTTGAGAGTACTTTTGCAATTACTTTAGTACTTGCACTCGGTACTCAGAAGCTAAAAATCAATTGACCATATTAGTTAGGTTACGATCTCAAATTGGCGCGGGTTCCTAGTTTAAAAATTAATGTATTGATGTCTTATGGGGACTCAAGTTCGGGGCGTTGTAGACGTGATATAGAAAGTCTCTTGGTGAAAAAAGTTGAATAAATACATTGTTTGATATTTTATTTGACTGAAAGAGTGTTAAAATGTTGATTAAACATTATCAAAATAAAAATATTACCAATTTTAGAAGGCGATGTTTGTATGAAAAACGAATGTTGGCGCTTGATCCAATGGTTCAGAGAGGAAGGGGTTTGACATATGCTCCTTGAGAGGGTAGATACCGCACAGTGTTGCCAGATTAGGGGATTTTCCCCAAAAAGCAGGGGATTTTATTTTTCCTGGAGATTAACAGGGGATTTCATGTCTGACATTTAGGTTAAATATACGAATCATTTCAAGAAATATTATATTTTTAATCTTGTTTTCCCTGTTGGTTATACTTATAGTTCTTTTTTTCATTTGAGAAATAAAAAAATCCTCGACAAAGTCACTTTTATCTGCCTTAAATATTTTCTAGTTCTTGGGGATTTATTTGTAACAGCTTATTTTGGGGTATTTTAGAAATATGCGGAAAATATAGAAAATTTATTAAAATCCATGAATATGGCATCATAATCTACAAAAATAAAAAATACATTTTTTGGGGATTTTTTTTGGAAAAGTCCCGAATTTGAGGGATTTTTTTAATTTCAACCGGGGAATTTGAACAGCACAATCTAGCAACCCTGTCACCACAGTATCTGTGTAGGTACTGTAAGGTTTTGGATAAACTTCTTTGATAAAAATCTCTTACATAATAAATTATAATTTCTAACGTATACTAACCAACTTATTTTATATAACATATTGTACAATCACACAAAAACCATTAACATTAAATTGTAAATACCAGCTATAGAAAAAAAAATAAAATAAATAAACAAATAAATAAAAAATAAAGAGGAACAGATATAATAATGACAAAAAAAAAGAAATATGGCATATAGAAAACAAAATATAACAAATAAAATAAAATGTAACATTTTAATGATGGGTGCATACCAGGTACCAATCATTTAATTAAATAGCCTGGTTAATTGGTTCCATCCAGTGCCATTTAACACATATCACACACACACACTGTGTTAATTTAAAAACCGGCAATATTTGTGGCAACATCGCTGAATTTATATTATATTTGTGTCCTAGGTAACTTCTAATCTCATTCTATTTTGATTTACCTATTTTACGTTTTGCAATTTTCATCACAGACTTATCTGTTTTTTTCTGATTGCAAACAATTGGTTTTGAGTGTTGGTTAGAAAATGGGCGAAAATAGAGTACCTACCTAATCAAACTCGAAACCATAAGTGATTTTTTCCTAGAGGCCAGAATATGTAGTCCAAGTTAACTTAAAATAAGTACAGAAAATCTATTCGATCGAAAAGTATAAACCACAATACCATTGTTTTTCCAAGGCTTTTCCATTAGTATCATCAAGTTTGCTGTGCAGTATCTGTTTAGTTAGATAATGAAAAACCTTACATAACAAAAATGTCCATACTTATAAATAATAATCCGGTATCTAGGTAGGTACTTACCGGATTTATTATTTATATGGAGAAATCCACTTTTGAGCCCATTTTTTCCATTATTCTTTCATAAAAGTGTACATAGTAGGTATATTATTACATCATTAATGTAAAAAAATCGATAAACATCGACCAAAATAGTAGTAAACAAATAAGCGACCCATCGACAAAATCATAACATAACCCTTAACCTTACTTTTACAGCTGGCCTGGCGCTCTTGCGTAAGAAATGTTAAAACTAACAGGCGACGTATGTCCATGGAAAACAGACAATTTAACTTAAAAGTATTTATTTAATTAACTCATAGGTCTAAAAAAATAATTTCGACTTGAATTGTAGAGAAATATGTTTAAAGTTTGACGTATAATAGGTTTAAATACTAAGAAATGCCCAAAACCCGAGAAATTCCCGTGTGAAAACCACACTTTTGAATCTCCCATAAGAAATACATGGCAATCAACTTTGCTAAAGTGTTTTTAGGAACCCATTTCAAATTTCGCGCCCGGATTTTGATAACCTAACTAATATAGTCAATTGTAGCTATTCTGTACCCAAGTACATTTTAGCTGTAGTTGTAGTATCCTGATATAGCTCTGATATACCGGGTGCCTACGATATTACTAGCCAATCTATAACTTGCTTGTAAAAAAATATACCTATCGATTTTAAATTTTGGGAAGTTGTATGGTTGACAACGGTGCATACGAAAAGTGATTTTCGGGCTGAAATTACTTCGATATTTTTAATGGAACACCCTGTATTGAAGATTAAATTTACATTCTACTTACCTTTCTGGATATTTTTTGTTTCTGCTGTCTCCTGCCTAAACCTAATAGGTTATCAGGTATCAGTGGCTGAATGTTCACTTGCACTGCATAAAGGCTAAACAATAAAAAAATTATGTTTAAACAGAACTTTGATTCAGGAGGGCTGTGTAAAACAAAAGAACTGTTTACCGATTTTCATATAGATTTTGACAGTACTGTTGCATTATTTAAAAGTTTCTCTGGACCGTTGTCATTTAATTTTTTCGTTTTATTATTAATTTACCTTTTAATAAGTGTTTGTGTTGTCTAAAATGGCTGTGTTTAGGCGCGAGATCTCCAGACCTTGTACCATTGGATATTTTTTTACTGGACCCATATCAAGAAAAAGTTGTATGACACAACCACATACCTAACATAGAAGACAAGTGATAAACTCTATTACTCTAATTCAAATGGAAAACTTTCTTCGGAAATTTAAAGAAAAAATTAATTCTTGCCAACAAGCAATCAACGCAACAAGTCAACGGTGTACATTTTAAACCTTTAAATTATGGTTAAAATAAATTATACCTACCTATTACTTTTAGTGATTCACTTTTGACACTTTTCTGCTTTGAGCAGATTTGTGACATATTTATAGTGGAGGTGAACATTTATTCGCCGATATCTCATAAACTATTATGTTTAGGTAGATCCAGAAAGGTTAGTAGAATATAAATTTAATGTTCAATACAGGGTGTTCCGTTAAAAATATCGAAGTAATTTGAGCCTGAAAATCACTTTTCGTAGAACTTCCGGTAAAGCCGGAAATGAAATTTTTATGACTATCAAATGTAACACCAGAAAAAACTTAAATAACCGTAACGGATTTGTTCCTACATTCATTTGTTTTATGTGAAAATGAAAGAAGGAACTTCTAGGCTGGCTAGTAATATCGTAGGCACCCGATATAATAATTATAATAATATCTCTACCCCTCATTCTAACCACATAGGGATAATTCAAAAACTGACAGCGATATCTTTAATTTCAGATATTTAAGATGGCCATAAAAAATAGCACAACTTTTTTTGTTTAAATTTTTTTTCAATTTTTTTTTTTAATTTAATTTAATAATACTTTTATTTTATTAATAATTTAATTTAATAATAATTTTTCTGCTTAAACTTTGAGGTGGTAGAGGGGTGTGTGGTAGGGTGGGTGACTCGTTTGGCATCCATGTAATCCAAACATACCTATGTGAAAAATGCTGTGGTTTTCTTTATATTGCCAAGTTTGTGATTTTTAAAAAAATTCCATTTTCATGTATTATGAAGTACCTATATAAGTATTATATTTACAAATACACACTAAATTTAACTTTTGACATTTTATTTTTTCTTTCCGAAATACATAAACTCGCAAAAAAAAATGATATGGTTCTGTTGTCTATAAAAAAAATTAAATATTTTTTTTTTAGAAAATAATAATTGTAATGGTAAGTGATTAGGTGTAGAATTTCACTTAAAAAAAGTGATCAAAATATTACAATGGACTAATACACTTTTTGTGATTTTTTTCTATTTTTATTATATTAACCTATTGGTAGGGCATAAATAGGACCAAATTAATTACTACCTGAAATTTTCAATAAGTAGTTCAGCTAAAAATTAAATAAACTAGTGGTAATGACGTCATTAGTACCGGAAATTTTACATGCATTTTAAATTGTCATAAATACACAATTTTCGTGAATTAAACATAATCTGTATCATTTATCTAAGCCTTCTTATTATTATTAAACGAAAATAAATGGGAAATGAGAATAATAATTAGGTGTGCAGTAATTCAATTTTAATTAATCCCAATGAGTGTAATGATGTAGAGTGGAAAGTTTTTATTTTTTTTGGGCAAACAGCTGAGAAAAAAATTCGCAAAAAAATCCATAAATCCATTTCATTGACTACTATCCGCAGTGGCGTCGCCAAACTATTTGGATCGGGTGGGCCATTATTAGGCATGGTACTCTGAAGGTGGGCCAACATTATTTTATTTCATTATTTTAGTATTTTTTTTAAATGGGACATAAGTATCATTAGTATCAATGAAAAATGAAAGATTAAATATGCAGGCTTATTATATTTAAGAACAGATGAAAGGTATTATTGTGCGCAGTCTAAGAAAAATATGAAAACAAAAAAAAAACATCTAAATGTTAATACAAGATAGACCAGGGCTGAAGCCTTTGAAAATGATAAAAAGTAGAAAAAAATAATAGTAGAATGAAACCCATTGGAAAGGGAAGAGAATATAACAAAAATGAAAAGAAAAATAATTTACGGGCGATCTGGGGTCGGGAAGTGGAAGGGGGTGAGTTTTTAAAGGTAAAAATCGGTTTATGTCGATTTCTGACAAAACTACCAAGTCCTATGGAAAAAAGTAAAATTGTAGGTAATTAAAAGTTGTAGGTAATTAAAAGATCTACAACTTTTGTATTTACACTTTTTTCGCATAACCTCAAAATTTATGTAAAAAATTCAATTTTTTTTTTTTCAACAAATTTGGTGAAAGCTTACCTTTTTATGTGCCAAAGACACTGTAATTTTTTTTTCACCATATTTATTCTGACTTCCAGTATTCAGTAATTAAAGTGTAAATTTTAATAAATACCTCAAAATTGTACAGGGTAAGTCTCTTAAGATGGACACCTCCCTTATCCCACTTATCCTTTGCCGATTTAACCAATTCAAAAAAGAAGTGGACGCGGTTTTTGATGAATTTTTATAATCTGAGAACAGATATTAAAAATCTCGTAAAATATACCGGGTGGAAAATAATACATGATTTTTTTAAATGGAACACCCCTTATATTTTTAGACCAAAATAATGTTCTTAATTTTCTGAATCCAAAAATGTGTAATTGTTATATAATCACTCCACCTGTTCGTGAGATATTACTAAAAACTTATCACATTACAGGTGTCAATTATAATATAAGAACATCAAGATATCTCTGGAAACAATGCATATTTGCATTGTTTATTTGTTGACAGATGACTTACCCGGTACATAATGATTAAAAAAAAATTTCGGATTCGAGTTTTTTCCGTTTCTTTGCATTTTCTGAGAACATTTACCATAGTAATGTATTTTTTTTACACCTTAGCGAACAAAAAGCCCACCGATTTAAAAAAACAGATATTTTGACGCGAGAATTTTCAATTGAAAATTAGGGTGCTTTTTCGATATTAAGTCAAAATAAGATGAAAAATAAATGTTTTAAATCAAAAAAATTACAGTCTTTGGATTTTTAAAAAAATGTGTGCCAAATTTCTTTTAAAAAAAAGTTAAGCTTTTCAAGGCCTCCCCCATGTCGTATCAAAAATGAAGCCTTCTCGGTTCATTTGCATTTCCAAATGTATATAATGACTGGACCAATAATAGTACTACCGACTATTTAATTTTTATAATAACAAACCTACAATATTGATCTACACGACTCCCAAGTGAGAATATGGTCATACATTTTACAGACAGTGCACTACCTGTAAAATATTCATACATTTTAAAGGTAGTAGCTGCTATTAGAAATGCAGAGGCTGGCCAAAAAAAAAACAATACATGAGAAATTCAGAGTGGGTATGGTACGTTAAATAATGTGACGTGGCTTGTGGAAATTTTTAGATCCGGTTTAGAATCTGCAAAGGCAACTGTTGATAAATTATGTAATCAAATGCACATCGTCTTAACACAAACTTTATTTTCTTCAGTAATGTCACGTTATAAAGAACAACACTATACAGACAGATAATTCCTTACGCTATATTGCCTATATCAGATTATCGTACCGTTTGTAGGTATATAGCAGTGGCTGTCGACTATACACACAACATGAGAAAGTATATTATACTACTTTACGTTAAATTAACCAATAATATTCACGTCGTCATACTGTATTCAATTTTACTCTGTCGTGGTGCCATGAAATGAAAAAAAGGTTTAGAATTTCGAAAAAATTGTAGAATTATTAATTACGGATCGATCTGCGGATATCCGATGTCAAAAAATTCAAAAATAAATTTTTAATTTGCAAAAAATCGTTAAAAATCGCGGTTTTTTTGAAACGCTCATGTCTTCGTGACAACAAAACGAAACTTAGTGAAAGTGTAGCTCTCTACTATAAAAAAAACCCTGGTTCCGAAATAGTGTGAGTGATTCATACATAATGTTACGTTTTTACCGGGGCTCGATATTATATGGGATAATTAATTTCACTCACTCAATTTAAGAACTATTTATTTATTTTAACTAAGCACTAATTTATAATAAAACTATGTAGGTATAATATTTATTTCTATTCTTACACTACTTGGGTATATTTATAATGATTTATTTCCACTTTTAATTTTTCACTTAAACGCGTCGCACGGATATTTATTTATCACTGCCCTCCCGATCGCCGGAATCAGCTTATATACCTACCTGTTTTTATCGTTCTGGTCGCTTGGGTTCTGGGACCTTGCTATAAGTCTTCCCGAAACCAAATCGAATCTCGCAGGTATAATTCTAGATGGCCCCAGTATCCCTGCCGCAGGTAGGCCACTGTTTACTTAAGCGCGCTCCCTTCGAGCCTATTTTTAGATATCCAGTGGTGGCGTATTTGTAGGCCATAATCGTTACAATAATATTACACCACCATCACAATTGAACGGTCTGCCTATTTGCAATGGATCACAGAATTTCTTAGTGTGCAAATTTGTGTACACTATAGAAATGGTGGGCATAACTCATTAGTAACCGGGTCTACCGCTCTCATTGGTTAGTTTTAGGCGGTTCTAAATTAAATGAAATTTCATTGGTCACAGGTAAAGACGAGGGATTTCCTTGGATATATTGACGCATGCGCTGTTTCATGCATGCATGTTTTGGCGCGACAGTGGCGTTTCACTGTGTCTTATGCACGGTTGATTCGCGATATAAATTAATTATATTATTGTGTTATACGCGAGTGTTTCGTGTTTTTATGCGATGGAAGCGACGAATGCGAGTAGAAGTGGTTCTAAAACCAATAATTCTAATCGTAAGCGACCGAATTTGACAGGAGGAGAACTGAAAATGATCAAAAATGTATACGAGGGAATATTCGTAAGATAATAAAAAAGAACCATCGCAAGTACACTTAAAAACAATGTTAATAACTTGGATATTTTATTTAATTTTTTTTATTTTGCCCCCTCTAAAATGATACACCTATGGAATTTCGTTTTCTTCGCCTCTCATCTCCCTGAGCCGTCCATATGCTGGTGATGAATCACTCCACATTATTTCGGAATCAGGGTATAACAATAATTATTAATTACCCGTCAACTCATATGTCTTTAAGGATCACCATTACATTTCCAAAGAATAGACAGCGAATAATATGTCATTGTAGTATTTTTTATGTAAAATACAAATATTGGACTATAAACTCAGTGAATTTCAGCACTTAATATTAAAAGATAGCGACACTAGATTTTTATAAAAAAAAAATAGCTCCAAAGGTAGTAGATAATTTTTTTTTTAATTTATAAAAAAAAGACCAGCTATTCAATGCTCTTAACAAAGAAGGAAAAAAATTGTTTTTTCTTGAAAAAAGAAATTTTTTTGTTGTCAAAATGAAACCCAATTTTTCAAGCGATTTTTCGCATATTTACGATCAATTTAAAAAGCGCGGAATAAATAGCATTGTTAGTACAACATTTCGAGAAAATTTTAAGCTGAAAATTGATTCCAAATATGAAAGCGTGTATGAGCTATTGAGAGCTATTATTTTAAAAAAACGTGATTTTTTCGAAAAAATCAATTTCGCGAAGTTTATATTTTTAAATTTTTTGAAAATAATCATTTTCAGTAGAGAGCTACAGTTTCACCAAGTTTCGTGAAAAATTGATTTGTTGTCACGAAGATATAAGCGTTTAAAAAATCGCGATTTTTAACGATTTTTTGCAAATAAAAAATGTATTTTTGAGTTTTTTGACATCGGAATTCAGCATATCGATCCGTAATTAATAGTTCTACAACTTCGTATAATACTTTTTTTCATTTCATGGCACCATGACAGAGTAAAATTGAAAAACCCGTTTTTGGTCATCTTTGGGCCCAATTTACTATGAGTCCCGGAAATGTTCCGATTTTTTACATATTTTTGTTTACTGTATAAGGGTCCACATAAGCGTTAAAATCCGTAGGCAGACTGCACTAAAGAGCAATGGGACAATTTGCACAAAGACTATATTTCCAATTCCAATAATTCATTCTATGCCAACGTGTTTACAGCTAGTGATGCATAGCTGCAATTGATGAACTGACAAAAGATTAAAACATTTCATTATCTTTTTGATTATTGATTAATTAATTACATATTTGATTTGAAAGTTTTTTAATATTATAATTTGAATAATAAATGTGAATTAAAACAACTTATTGTAGAAAAATTGTTTGTAATTTAAATAATAAAAATCTTCGAAGGCATCAAAAATAAAATTTTTCAAGTCAAGGGGTAGACTCGATTTGTCATGACGCCGACTCTACATGTCATACTAAAAGCCTATTATAGGAACAAAATAAATCTATAAAAACTAGCTCTCTACTCTACCTGCTTTGGTATAAGGAATAAAATCAATGATTGATTTTAAAAACTTCTAACAACGAATAATAAAAAATATTAGACACGACAACATAAAGTGTCTATATGTACCTAATTACAACCGGCAACTTATGATGAAATTATCACATTTTGATCACCTGAAATCGTTGACTGGCTACCGCAACCTCAAAAGTGACAAGTATCAAACCAACATCAAAGTCTTTATAATAAATAACAAAATATAACTAGCCTTTGTTAATACTGCGTTTACTTTACCAACAAATGTTTCCTATTTTTTTTTTTTTTTTAATTTTCTGCAAATTTGGAGAAGGTGGTTTCTCGACGAAAGTTTGTTTAATTTTTGTTAAATATCTTACGCCAACTTTCCCTACATACTAAAAGAACCTCCTATTATTCGTTTTACTCAGTTCAACATATTATGGGGATATTGATAAATAAAAATAAAAGATGGGACGACGTCTTCTTAGATAAAAGTGTAGAGCAAATTGCGGTCGTAAAAGTGGTAGACGCCGTTAATGTGCCGCAAGACCTTGCCCTCTATGAGATGCCTGCCGTAGTTTACGGCCTCCACTCTGTCCCGCGCAAGTCCCACGTCGATCAGCCAGTCAATGAATGTGTGGCCCGCGAAGGCATCCTTGTAGATTTTAAGTCGCCACCTAAAAGGAAAACATTCAGACACTAGTCGTTCCGCGGCGCAACGAACCAACCTTTTATCCGTGGCGATTGCCGTACCGCAACTTTGCAGGTGATGCGTCACAAACTGATCGCATACGTGCCTGGTTTCGGGGCTGAGCTCGTGCCAGGACGGCAGGACTAGGGTGTTAGCGCCGTACCACAAGATACGCCAATACCTGAGGACCGGCAACGCTATCTCTTTGCTGTCTAACCCAAATATAGCAAAGACTATGATACTCTGGCCGAAATTTAACGTTGCGTCAAGGACGGACAGCTCCAAGTATATCCCCGACATCTGCTTTACCACCAACGACCAAATTGAGAGCGCCATACCCTAAAATGTTCCGTCTCGTTCATTCAATATGTACGTGTAGTTAACTGACCGCGCAGTTGCCACATGTAATTCTCGAATTTCTCAATATTCAATTAAACCATCATATTTCACAATACTATATAAATATTATATATTATATTATTTATGAATGTCATCAAAGAACTATTGTGCATACAATAATATATGTCGGCGCCACCGAAAATAAGTTGTCCACGCCAATGGTACCTCGGCGTCAACCCTAACAGCTTTGCGGTCACAGCAGACTTTGTCTAGTTGTCATTATCATAACTCATACTAAGTTATGTTGTTAATATAAACATTCGTACTGCCTAACGAATGGAAGTTTAGGATTAGGAAGATTTCCTTATATGGGCATGGGAACACGCTTAGGCGGGTAGAACGCAACGACTAGCTCGGGAAGAGAGGCATTCAGAATTGACTGATTGAAAGTGAAAGTCGGAAATCGTACGGGCTAGCGGCGGCGGACCATCAGTTCCTTTGTTGTTATTTGAATAATTAATTAGTGGTGTTCTCTGTATTCTCAATTAATATAAACTCTTTATTGTGACTGTTGTTAATTAAACTCTGTGTTTCTTAACTTTGCAAATCCAGTGTCGTGCTGATAGCCAGTGGCGTATTATTAGAATGTCTAAGCGGTCTAACCCTAAGAAAGCCCATAAGCCTCCGACATATATTATAGCCCAAGATGTTGGCCATTTTTACATTTATTTTCGTCTACTTTAAATTATGGAAATTCCCAAACATTTATTTTTATAGTTAAAAGCGGCAACGCCGCTCTACCGTAGACGGAATACTGGATGATCGAGCAGTGTATCTCTTTTCAACTTATTGGAATGACGTGCCGTCTGTGTTAGTTTGACAGTCCCTATGGACTCTCGGAACGTTCAGATCTCTTACAGTGGCGGGTTTGCGGGTATTGCGCTCATTTCAATAATCTGCAACGGTCATCCGCGTTGGTTGAGATATTCGCGTATATATATATATAGTGCTGTTTAAATGTTATTGTGATACAATATAATACGATTATTTTTATTATCTGAGCGGTGTAGGTAGGTGGTACCTCTGACGAAACAAAAAAGTCCTGTAACTAAAAATAAACTAATTATTTATTTTCAGTACAGATACTTAGGTATTTATGTATTTTCAGAGGTACCTAAGTACCTCCTAGTGTTGGTAGGTAAATTTTAAGTCCCGGTTTTTAAATTGTTTTTATCCTGGAGCTTATACAAAAAGTCAAAATGGCGAATCGAGACGTTTACCTACCTATATATTATTTATACACCGCTACGAGAGTAGAAATAAAAAAATGGCGGTTAGCAAAAATATGGCAAAAATAAGTTAGAAAAGTATGGCGGTTAGCAAAAATTTTATTCGTTTCGTATGAAACCTGAAAAACGTAGATTTCCACCAGACCTCGCTTTATTTACAAGATAAGATAGATATGTTAAAAAATGTAAGGAAAATATTATTTGACGGCAAAAATTTATAGTGGTGGTTAGAGCAGAGCCGATTTTAACAAAAAAAAAGTTGATTTATGGGCTGCTCGAAGTAGGTACTGACGTGTACTGAGAGAAGACATTTCTCAAATAATTTTACCCAAAAAATATCCCAGTGCTTGAGGCTGCTAGGTTATAAATATAACGATATAAGTTAAGCGTTTTATTGGGATTTACGAAAATTGGAAACGCTCTCTGATTTATTACATAAGTAGGTACCTATTGTCCATTGACTTTATTTTTATGTAGGTACTTACCATCCTAGATTACAAATTAATAATTTACATCAGTGGGCAAAATTAAAAATTCTATACTGTTTATAAAATTAAAACCTACCTAGCCACGAATGAAATGAAAATTTACAATGACGGTAAAATACCTCAAGGTCAGTTTCTATTTTGATTGGCTGTAAAAAGTGTGTTGAGAGTACTTTTAAGTTTAAATTATAAATGTTTTCGCGCCTGGTGTTGATAACAAGCCTGTAGCAATGGGATGCAGTGCGCATGCCTGAACGGTTGATTCGCGGTTTTTTTCCAACTCCAATCAGTCTGGAAGAACGCCTCATACTTATATGTAGAGAAAACAGAGTCTTGTATCAGGTCTTGTACCTACAGAATGTATTATGTTTTTTGTTAATGTTTATGTCTGAATGTGTGCTTTAATTGTTATTAAAGAAGTTTTAAAAACACAACAGTGAAGCGTATTAATTAGAACCAAGAGCAAGGAAATACAGTCCACACCCCCAGCCTCCCTTATTAAAACAACAAAAGGAGCTACGAATCAACATGGTCCTAGCTCACCGGATATAAAAACATCGGTCCTAAGTCATTGGATATAAACAAGTGGTACGAGCTCGACGCCTAGAAATACAAGGTTCTACATTACTGAATACTACATGGTCTTTTTACAAATTGGTTTCCTCACAGGTAAAATACCGTGAACCCCTTAGAAAAACAACGAATACATTGGTTTCCTCACAAGTATCATACTGTGAGCCCCTGGAAAAAACAACTCGCTAAATTCCCATAGAAAAGAAGCAGCCCGCTGAATCTCCGTCGAAGCAGACATCAGAAAATCTCAAGTTTTAAAGGAGTTCCTGCTCACCCTAGATAAAAAGAAAATCAAGTGTGAGTGTGTGTACAGTGAAAAATCTCGCCAAATAGGTTCCCTTTGCTTTGCAAGGTCACTTGAAGGCAAGGCAAAGGCACGTGTAGTTTCCTCGCGCCAACGCTGTTCATCTTCCGCCACCCGCAACACCCTTTAGGACCAGTATACTCGACTGCCATTGGCTACAACAACAAATCAAGGTCAGAAATCATAACTGTTTTGTTTACGCTTCCCAGACAATTTTTTGTGCTGCAACTCATCACAACAAAAAGTTTACGGTTTTATTTAAAAATACCCAGGTACCAGGTAGAGGTTTATGTTTAGTTAATTAATAGTATTAAAACTTGTAAATTGATTATTATACGATTAATAACTAAGTATGTAACTAATATAACTAATATGTAACTAGAGAAGTAGGGTTAGTTAAGGCATTTGAAAAGTACTCTGACATCCAAGACCAAATCGAGGAGTCGGAAGACAACCACGAGCAAGATCGATTTGAATCTGAGGATAAATTTTATTCGGTACATGCGGCACTAAGAACTAAACTTAAAAATTTAAATTTAGATACGGAAACCCCGATGAATCAAGGTATAAGCTTACAGCATCCCCCTCCCCCACAACATTTAAATACTCAAGTAAAATTACCAAATTTAACTGTACCTACATGCTCTGGTAAGTACGAATAATGGAAATCGTTTATCGATTTATTTACTGCCCTAATTGATTCAAACCGTCAGTTGGCCGATGTTCAAAAATTTATGTATTTAAAATCAGCCCTCGCAAACGAACCTCTAAAGTTGATTGATAAATTGAAAATATCAAATGAAAATTATGCAAACGCTCTTCAAATTCTCAAGGAAAGGTATGACAATAAATTAGTCATAATAAACAATCATATAAAAAATCTGTTTGACGGTGCCCCCATTGGCAATTGCCATGCTACAAATTTAAGAGATTTTTTGACTAATGTAAAGCAACATTTAAATAGTTTAGAAGCCCTGCAAGTAAACGTAAAGGATGGGATCTGCCATTAGTTTATCGTTTTTCGAAAAAAATAGATTTTAACACAAGAAAAGCTTTTGAACTAGAAAAAAGTACTACTCGACTTCCTACTTTAAAAGAATTTTTTACATTTTTAGACAAACGGTGTTTAGCACTAGAAAATCTCACTAGTACGGAAAATAACTCGGCTAGAAAAAACTTTTCACACTTAGCAATATATGCATATAAAAACCTTCTACTTTCACCCCCGCTAAGAAAAAAAAAAAGTGTCTACACCAATGAAAAACATTGTGTAGGTCAGGGTTGCCGGTCGTTCAACTACACATACATATTGTACGCCGATGGAACTTTCTTAAAAGCAAAAATATTGAGACTTACGACAAACATGGAGCATAGCAGTAAAATCAGAAGGACCGTATGCCGAAGAATCTGCGGCTCCTGCGCCTCCGGCTCTTCTTCGATCACCTCTAAATCATCCTTGTCCTGCTGTCTGTACCGCTGCACTATGCTATGGCATTCCTCGCGTTTGGACCCCATGCAGCCGAATCGCGA
Source organism: Tetropium fuscum (assembly GCA_964058915.1). Classification (NCBI taxonomy): domain Eukaryota; kingdom Metazoa; phylum Arthropoda; class Insecta; order Coleoptera; family Cerambycidae; genus Tetropium; species Tetropium fuscum. The sequence continues at coordinate 80,628 of CAXKVY010001370.1, read as the reverse complement.
GGGGCAGAGACTGTTCCGATAAGGAGCGAGCCTTAAAAATCATGCGTCACATATCACATCTCAACTGAAAACTACCAACTTACTCTTCCCCTGTCGGTGGTGGAAATGCCGGTATAATTTTTTTCAGATTCTCCCTCGTAGCTCCCAAAACGTCCTCTATATCTACCACAGGACTGTCTTTGTCTTCGCAACAGCCTTCGTTTATTGTAGGAAGTGCGCCACATTTAGCTGTCACCGAACCGACGCCACTCGCGCTGCTGGTGCTGGGATTCTGGCTGCTTACCGGCGTATCGGTCGTCGTTTCAATCTCGGGTGTTGACTCAGCCTGTTCCTGCTCCTGGTCCGAGGCAACATCGCTTGACAGATCCAGGTAGTGCATGAAGCGTCTCCTGTATCGCTGGTGTAGAATGAGGCATCCCATAGTAACTGACAAAAAGATAGGTGGTACACTGGCCATTTAAAAGTGCACGATTTTTTTCGATTTAGTAATGCGATCTTTTTACATTTAATTTTCACACTTATTTGAAACCTCAAACAAATATCAGTAATTACCTCCGTAATTTACAAACCACTTTATTAGTTTTCAAGTTTTAGAATGCCGCGGTTAACTGAACCTGAAAAAATGCGAGCTGTTACATTGCTTGAAAATGATTGGTCATTGCAGGCAGTTGCAGATGAGCTAAATGTGAGTAACAGTTGTATATTCAAACTCAAACAAAAATGGAATGCAGTACGAAACGTTCGCTACGTCCACGGCGGAGGGCGTCGTAAAATAAGCACTGTGGAGCAAGACAACCCGTTCCTAGACCATCTTAGAACGAATGAATCCCTTTGAAACAGCAGTGACGGCCTGTTTCGAAACTGGATCTGTGAGGTCTGCAAGGCGGCGAGTGAAGGGTTCAGAGTTACGAAATTATGCGGCTATTACTGGGGCAAATGATGATTGTATATACAAGTTACACAAAATAGTGTGTCCCAACGTGTTTCATACAAGATTCTTTCGAATTTTCACCAATTTTATATTTTATGAGAAAACAACTGAATTTTATACATCTAAAAACAATCCAGTAGGTTGTAAACCTACTTATAATGAACTTTACGAAACCGGTTGTCAAAAGTAAGACGTCACTTTCGTAACGTCAATTGGTTTTGAAAAGTCTCACTTTAAATATATCTTAATATTAAAATTAAGAAAACTAGAACAAGGAAACTGAGCTCGCGTAAAATAAGTACCGAGAGAACGGCACAAATGACCTCGAAATCCATTAGGGGATTAGCGGCGCCCGACCTAGCTCCGTGAATTGACCTTTTTCGTTTTGAGAAAAATAATTATGCCCCGTTCTCCTAGGTCGCGGGGATTTATACGAACGTAAAGATAATTATAAGGTGAAATTAAATTATATCAAATAAAAAAAATAGGAAAAAAATAATTGTTATGCACCACCAACGAGATTGAGCAGGTCGCTAGTCCTGAGTCCTGACTAGTGTCTAGCTGTAGCGGAGAGATATGATCGTGAATTCGGAAGCCGTTGCGATACAAATAAGTTCGGTTCGTGGAAAAACACTATTCTTACCTACGCCGGCTTTTGCTGCAAAAATACAGGCAGGCTGCTTAGGTTCACCAAAATATTAAATAATAATCCGCCGGCTAAGCGGATTAAGGACAAATAAAAACGAAGATTCCTTGTTTAAATTACAGGGAAAAGAAAACGACAATCCGTCTCAAGTCAACAACGAGAAACAATCTAAACGCCTTAAATGAATTATCATAAATATCACTGCAAGTTAACTTACGAAATGCAAGGCAAAACGCGAAATTAATGGCAATTGAAACGAAGGCGAAATAAACGAAATGGGTAGCTAAAGCAAGAACACAAATGCGATAAAATTAATTAATCAAGTTTTTTATCGTTAAGTTACTGACGAGAATGATATTAATAAAAAAAGGCGATATCACTGTCACTCAAAATGCGCGGAATCCCTGATTTTTGAGAAATTTTTCAGGCAGCCGCGGTTCCGCTTTTTGTTGGTCGCGGTCACACGTAAATATATCGAAAATCGTATTACCCATAGCTTGCATTTCACTGTGCAATCTATTGCGGTATGTAACAGTTAACAGTATCCAGGTTAACGTCCAATCGTGCGCGGTACCGCTTCGCGCAGATAGGAGTCCCCCGCCATTAAGTTTATATTTTGACGTATTTTGTGCCGCCCGCGAAACAAGCGAGCTCGGTCTCCTTGCTTAAAACCTCACGCCGCGCCGCAGCCGCTTAAAATCATAGTTGTTTGCCTGCCAACATGCGGGCGATGATGCAGTCCAAACGGCACCGCGGTTTCAACCTCAGATAAAAATATTAATCTACGGTTTGGTTTTAACTCTTAACATATAGGTTTAACATATCTATGATGTTTTTCGGTGCGCACTCCTACCACAGAACAAGACCAGTAGAAGACCTGTTTAAACCACAGAACACCAGAGTGTCAACATTGCTGTAGGACATTGGAACGAAATGGCTCCCGCGAAACATAAAACGAGAGTATTTGCTGTTAATTTTAATGGCTTTAAAAAAAAGACCCTTGCAAGGTTACATGAAATTCAACCTTCAGTCGGGTAAACTATTTTCAAATTTGTTTCTACTCACGTTCAATAGTGCAGTACTTAGTTTTTATGAAAATCATACCTACCTATACCTTACTATACCTATACAAACTTACCTATAAAACATAAAACTAGCAAAGACACAGCTATGATAGACTGAGAGGCACCGTACACAAAATTTGGGTTGCTTTGATCGAAAGGCAGAGTACTACTCTCTTTGTCAAATATTAAAAGCGCAAGGGTTATGATGACAGGTACCCTACAAACAAGGAAAACATTAATAACCAGCGGCGAGTTAAGCAACAGTCATACCCCCATCCGATTATGACAAAAACTGATTGTAGCTTTAACACATAGCACAGACTGCGGCATTGCAGAAATAGCAGCGTAACGGCTAAAATAGTGGTCCATAACCTGGTACTGTAAACGCCCACGGCAAATAAGGAGAAAGGGACGTAGCCGGCCCAACCTGTCTTATTCTGCAACGTGTTCCATAAAACCGCTCCCACACAGCTTATCAGCTGCAAAAATTCAAAGGGGCCTCTTATACAGTTATACGCTCGGGCATATTTTTAATTTGACAATTACCTGCGATACCGTCAGGCAAGCGGTGATTTTGTGCGGAATCCTGAATATTTTTTTTGTCAAACCAAACACTATGAGCACCCAAAGACATGCAATTAGGCCGGCAATACCGACATCTAGTGTGAAAGAATCCAGTTGCCTAATATATTCGGAGGGGTCGCAGTTTGTTAACTTTATCATTTTCGCCGACACAAACATCAGCGGGGCGCTCACAAATGTACACACAACCATAGCGCTGGCAATCTACAAGAAAAACATCAACACTCATCTCATCTGCCTTACAATAATTGCATATGATGGACTTACTAGGTCTATATCGATGGAGTACTGTGTCGCAAACACGAACACCGTAGGCGCTGATGGGAAAGTGCCATACAGGAAGCCGTAGGTGCTCAGGTCTAACGTTTGTGATGCGTTTCCGCCGGCAAGGATAACACTCACTACTTCTCTGGTGATAAGCGGCAACGCTATTCTGAAAATGCAAGAAATTATCGCCACCGCCAGCCACACTGCAACGGATCACTTACAGTTTGACCATTATTAATATTCCTGGTACCACCAGCGTACGGCCCCTCAATTTGTGCACTTTTCCCACCATTCTCAATCCCAGTAGAAATAAAGCACTGGCAGAGAAAGCTGACCCCAAGGTCTAATAATAACAACAAAAAAAAAACTCTAATTAATATTACTATACAGGCATCCAGCAAAATTTGTAGTAGGTACCTCTAGCGTCCCGCTTAAATAAACTGGCAGTTTCTTTTGGCCTAGAATAATATTTCCCAGCATTCCTAATATAGTCATCAAGATAACAGGGTTCAAAAAGATGCTCTTCGCTACTGACGCCGCCACTTTGCAACGTTCTTTGTGCAAGGAAATGGCTCGCGCCACTTCTCCATTGTTTATTAGCGGCTCCTCTGAACCACGATCCCCTTGCCTTTTACCATACTCCATTAGAATGAAAGAAATAGGGTTTAAAATGGCAAGACTGATGGGCGCCATCAGATACAAGTACGTTGCATACTCTGGATGGGTAGCGCTATATAGAGCTTGAACTGAAAAACAGAACCCGCAGTAAGTACATACATGGCAGGTACTTATGTACAGTCGTACTTATCGGATACCCTATGGCGAAATCATTGCTCTGCGTGCAGAAAATAGCAAAGATCCCTGCTCTACCAAACCGAAGGGGCCGGCCAACTAACAGCGTAATTACTATCACAGAAAAAAATACGATACTCTTCGCCACGAGTATGGATAACAGAAACATCCAGTTTACTTGGTTTAGCTGAAGTACAGCCAGTGATTTAAATATTAACGCGGGTAAAGAAAATGTTCCCACAAACGTATTAATACCCTTTGCCTCCGTTTCCGATATCAAGTTCATGCGTCCTGCTAAGTACCTGAAAAATTGTTTGTGCGAATAAGAGCATCACTAAAAATAAGTATTTATACTAACCCACATATTATTATTATAAAGCATTGCGTTAAGGCTGGATAAAGATTTTCAATAGAAGCCGCAGTAACACTGGCTTCCATTGTTACGTTTTCCATTATAATCAGATACACTGTGCAAGTTTTATCATTTCACTGCAAAGTTTTACCTTATATGCGGTAGCACAGTCTGTAACTTCTAGATTTACTTTATTACACTAAAAATAATACACTGTAACAATTATTTTGATATGGCTTTGCCTTGTTATATACGTACCCAAGTATTAGAAAAATAAATAATATATTCTATAATATATTTCTCAACATCTGAACCATGGTATCTCGTAGGTATAGTGTACGAGATAAATTATTAATTAAAATATATAATTACAACCATTATTTCATCACTAAATAAACCACCGTCTATATAGTATACTCATCTAGGTAGTTATGGTCTAGTCACTAGTCTAGTCTAGTTACCGAGTCACCGTCATTTGTCATTTGACATACAGACACAGATATCGGAGAACATCATAGAGAATATAGTATTTAGGATACGTTTTGTATCCTAGATACTAAATTATCTATGGAGATCATCATTTATCTCGTTTATACTGTATGATACAGTCACGTACAGTGGTATCAACTCAGTTCCTTACACATTATGCACTTCCGCCTATTCGTAGACCATGCATTGTTTCACAAACCCCTCTTTGAGTATCCCTGAAGCAGTAGAGTGTTCCTCATTTCCGTTCTTCCATTTTTTGGTTAATGGCATGTTTTTTGCCCTAGATACAAATTCTATCACAGTCCATCTTACTTTGTGTATATTTTGTGTTTGTGGCAGCTTGGCTAGACAACGAAGGATTGCTCATGTCCATAAGCAAACTACGCCGTTTGACGTCATCGTTGATGCCTGGCGTTGGTTGATTCCGCCAGTAGCTGGATTTCCGCCGTTTGAAATCGATCGCTGGCGCAAAATTATATCAGCCGAGCATCATCGTTAACGTACGACTGATTCAGATTTGTTAAATTTGTTTAACCAATCGAGTGAATCCAGGCAGATTGTATAATCATTGGGCTATGTGGATGTTTTATGGTTGAATCAGTGGAACCAATAACGACACAATACATCACTGTGAATTCAACAAATACATTTTGTTGGCCCTACTGTAACTGTATAATTTTTATTTAAAAAAATTCTAACCAAATTCAAATTCTAACCTATTACACTATTACATAAAACTGAATAAAAGTAAGAGATTTTGGTAGTGTCTGATAAATCCTTAGAATGTTACCTACGAAATTTCAAAACAGCACTGCGAGGTTGAAATGTATAGGACAAACTGTTTTAAATAATAATTATAGAATAATAAGAGAACTAGGAAATACAGAGACCTTGGAACCTGTACAATTATCTTATGCTACTTATGAGAGTACTACGTCTAATGTAGAGGCATCAGAGACACCACCTCTGATAATATTGCACGGCTTATTCGGATCCAAATCTAACTGGAATAGCTTGTGCAAGGTGTACCAGCAGAAGACAAAACCACAGAAGAAAATAATTGCTGTAGATTGTAGAAATCACGGCGATAGTCCGCATACGGACAATCACACTTATGCGCATCTGGCAGCTGATGTACGGCATTTGATGGAGCAGTTAAACATGAAGAAAGCAGCTCTGATGGGCCATTCTATGGGCGGAAGAGCGGTGATGTTGATAGCTTTAAAATATGTGAGTACATGAATTTATGTCTACAACATCAGGTATATTATTATAAGAGGCATATTATTACGATCTTCTGTACTAATCGAAGTATATTTAGGATTTTTAAGTGTGACTTGTTGGCTTTTTAGCCCGAACTTGTTGAAAGGTTAATCGTGGCCGACATATCACCTGTAACGACTAGTCCGCATCTAAATAGTATGCCTGCACTATTTCAAGCATTAGAGAATGTGAAATTGCCTACGAATATGTCCATGACGCAAGCTAGAGCTATGGTTGATGCACAGCTGTCCGATACGATTCCCGACAAGTCGGTGAGGGCTTTTCTTTTGACGAATCTGGTTCCAAAGGATAACGGAAGGTGCGAGGAGAGTGACGCCATACCGAAGAAATTTATAAAATAAACGTTTGTTTTTCAGTTACAGCTGGCGCGTAAACATACCGGCCCTCCTATCGAATTTCAACAACATCGCCAGGTTTCCTCTAGTTAACGATTTACAGTTTAAGGGTCCAGTTTTGTTTTTAGGCGGCGGCATGTCCGATTTCATACAGTAAGTGCTGCTCTGTTCCGTAGGTCAGAATCAGGCTCCAAAATTCCTCACAGGCGGTCCATCTTGACCATACGTTTGACAGACTTACATTTAATGTCAAAGTGTGATACTTCAAAACTTCATCAAATTCCTGTCATCTTCCCATAGAAATGTTTGCACACTCTCATTTAGTAAATCTCATAAGGAAACTGCGCGCCCCCATCATCTATTTAGCTAGAACTAAGTCACAGCGACCGATCTCGCTTCTACCGAACGACGACAAGTTGGATTTGGCGTATGCCTCGTACGAGATGACCAATAGTTACGAGGCAAATAAGAGGGAACCCACCCCACTAGTGGTACTGCACGGCCTGATGGGCTCCAAGAACAACTGGAACAGTTTCTGCAAGAGGTATCACGAGAATACCAAGTGTAAAGTGTTTGCATTAGACGCCAGAAATCATGGGGACTCGCCCCATTCCAGGGAGCACTCGTACGACAGTCTCGTGATCGATATCAGACGGTTCTTGCAGCAGGCCGGCATGAAGAAGGTTTTTTTACTGGGACATTCTATGGGAGGTAGAGCCGCCATGTTGTTTGCCTTAAAATACGTAAGACTTGCCTTTATTTTTGACGGTGGTTTAACGAGCGACGCAGAATGGCCATTTAAATTTTTTTCCAGCCCGAGCTCGTGGAAAGGCTAATAGTGGTAGATATGTCCCCGATTACGACTAGCAACAACTTCAAGAGCATGACCAAGTTGTTGGAGGCCCTGAGAAAGATAGAGTTTCCCAGAAACGTGCCATTCTCTCAAGCCAAGAGGTTAGTCGGCGAGAACTTAACAGCCGTCACCAAGAGCCGGGCAGTCAAGGAATTCCTGCTCACCAATTTGGTGCAGAAAAGCAACGGGAGGTATTTCTAGCAAACGACGAGCGTTCGAATACGCAGCATTCGCGTTTATTTATTAATGAGTCTGTCTGTCCTTAGTTACGGGTGGCGGTTTAACGCCAACGCCATACTGAACAACTTTGAGGACATAACCTCATTCCCCGAATTACACCACATTGTTTACGAGGGGCCAGTGTTGTTTGTCGGAGGCGCCAAATCCGACTATATCCAGTGAGGGTTTTTGGAGGTTTTTTTATGCAGGACGTCTGTGTTGCTTAAAATGCGTTTATTTTCCAGGAAGAGCGACTACCCGCAGATTCTCAAGCTTTTCCCCAACGCGGAGCTGCAGTTCATCGAGGGTGCCGGCCACTGGTTGCACAGCGAGAAGCCCGCAGAGTTCCTGACCGTCACCCTGAACTTCCTGAACGAGAAAGTCCCCCCAACTAACTAGCTCTAGCTGTGATACTTAGTTTTAACAAAAGAACAGTACATTAAGACTATACCTGATCCAATAAAAAATCACTTCCCACCATGCACTTTCACTTTTCTCTTAAATAAAATGAAGGGCTTTAAAAAATATTTTAATCGTACGTTTTTCAAGAGAAATATACAATAAATTTACAAAACATAATCCTAAAACAAATATGTACAGCAATTTATGCGTTTGTACATTCGACGATGGAGAATACGAAGGAGACACAACCAAAGCGTAGCAACGAGCCGTGGTTCAGTATCGCGGATCCTTCCCAGCCCTTCTTCAACTCCTCCTGATTATTTGAGCAACAGCATTCCATCCTAAAAAGACACTAAACGTCAAACGTTTATACTTAACAGCGGGAACGCGACAAACGTACTTGTCTAAACAGTCCACCGCAGACATTTTACTCTCGAAGGAGCTCTTTCTCGTCCTACTGATTTTCCGCTTCTTGTCTATTATCTCTCGCACTTGCATCTCCACATTTGCGCTCTTCTCGTCAGTGGAAACGTTCAGCTCGGGCCGCTTTGTCGAAATATTGTTAGAATACAGCACGTTATTAACGTACGTCCCGTACGGCGAGTAATTGATCAGCTCGTAATGCTTCGTGTACTACAAACAAAAAACAATGCCTCCTATATAGAGAAGATCTTGGTAGTATTTGGTTAAACGCACTTACCTCATCAAAAAAAATAATGGCATGCTTGGGCACGATAAAATTGCAATAGCCGAACTTCTCCAAGTCCACGTCGTTGGCGGAACCCTTCCCGACATTCAGTACTCTATACCGCATCGCCACTGCTTCGGGAAACCTTGCCGACACCGTCGGCCTGAAGCCCATGAAACTGGCATCGTGCCGCACGTCGGTAGGATCGACTTCTGTCGTCCTCACGTTATAAAAATGTTTCGAAACTACGGGGCATAGCATTGCTCTAGCTCTGATGGCCGATTTGGGCTTCACTTTCTTCTTAGGGCTGGAGAAGATCCGCGATATCCTGTCGATATCGGCGGGCGATAGCAGTTCGCTGGGGAGCGGCATCTGGCGGAATTTCTCTCTAAAGTTGGCCGGGAACAGGTTGTTTGGCGGCGTAGGGTTGTTGATCAACTGCTGGATTCGCTGATAAGCCAGCAGCTTCAACAGTCTCTCGTCAAGTTGCTTCAGTTCCAGTTCCACTGAAACACATAGTTAAGACAATATCTGTGCACCAGCACCTAAACTATTTTTTCTCTAAAAAGGACTACTTCTTGCTGTCTAATACTAAATGCTATGCTTATTTTATTGTTGGAAGAGACACTGCTTTATTTTTCAAGAACTGTCATGCGAACTCTCAGTTGTTTCCAAAGCACTCTAGATAAAGATCCCTAGACAATGTTTTTATTTGCTTTAAAATTAATAATAATAATAAATTGTTATTATTATTATTAGCTATTTTTTTAATAGATAAATTTTTGTATAAATAAAAAAATTTCAAAATATAATAACCTTACTATTCAGAAATTGTTTACACTGCTACCCCGAGAGAGAGAGAGAGAGAGAGAGAAAAGAGAAATTTATTAAAGAGTTAGGTATTACAGGAAAAATCTGAAGAATGTGCTTTACTAGCAGAAGTAGGAGTATGTTTGTATGAGTCACGGAAAGCATATTCTATCTATACAGTCAGATAACAACAGAAAAGACAGCTAGTAGTAGGTACCTACCTACTTACTGTGTGATTAACAGAACAGCAGTGTTGCGTAAGTAGTAATAATATCGACTTACTTTCCGTGGTGATTCCAGATATCATGTCTGATATGAAACTGTGCTCCTTCTTTATCAGCTCCTTCTCAAAGTATCCGCCATTCAAGTGCTCGTTTTTCACGTAGCCATTTACTGGATTCCAATCCACGCTGTCCAAACAATTTGTGGCGCTGCCTTCTTCCGACGTCACATTGTCGCACTTTTTACTAATTTTCTGCGTACCTTTAATATCACAATTTAGATCACTCTCCACGTTGCATCTGTCATTATCCTGCTCCGATTTCACGGCATCCCAATTATTTTCCACTTCTTCCAGCTTCACTTGTTCCACAATCTGCACCTCCTCGGTACGCCTCTTGTTGACATACTCTATCCGCAGCACGTCCCTGAGCCGGGGCAGTAAGTTGACGGGTTTTTTGTAGTGGTACTTCACCATGTCCGGCACCAAGACGGTGTTTCTAGGGGGAAGGGGTGCCTTTATCCTAAACGGGGGGTTTTTCCTGTGGATTTTTCTGAAAAACTCCAATTTTACCGAATCCTGATCCACGGGGCCCGTGAATTTGTCCCATATCTTTACACGCTCCGTCGCAGAGATAGACGTCAGCACGTTGGTGTCCTACGTAAAAATGGTAACGAATTAATTCAGTTAAATAATGAGGCCTAATCTCAAGACTTACCAGGCAATGCTCTACGTGTTTGGGGCACATCCATCTGCCGGAAGGCGGCGTTGTCAGAGGCGGATCCAAGCAGTCCAGGTGGTAAAACAGTTCACAGAAATCGCACGTGATCAAGGGTGCTATCCGACACGACTTTCTACATTCGCTACACTTTTTTGCCGGCAGAAGTATTATACCGCTCGGCCCCTTCTCGTGCCCCTTGCTCACTTTGCTGTTCTTCCTGCCTATCTTCGAGTACGGAATCTCCACTATAAAAAATACAGAAATCTCATATCAGGCAGTAGGCTGGTGAGAATCGCATAATCATAATAATTCAAAACACTAATATCGGTTCCCATAGAAACAGTGTCTTGAGGGTTTACATTGTTAGGCCGAAACAAAAGCTTCAGCCACCTCTGCGCTAAATAAGACTCAGACATAAGATGCAAACTAGCTGTACGTACATTACCCTGCCATGCCAGTTTCGGTTAATGAGAGAAAATTTTATTCTCTAATCTGAGGCAACATTAAAAAAATTTTACCTTTATCAGTGCCGGGGAACAGGCAAGGAAAGCTCATGCTCCTTGGCAGCTCGAATTGCCTGGGATTCATGGAATTGGCGGCCTCAATTAGCATATCTATGGCACTGAGCTTTGGCTTTTTAGGCGGCTTCGACCCCGAGGTGCTGGCTGGTGTGCTGCTGGACCTTTTGCTCCTTAACTGAGGGGTTGGACTCTCGATTTTTGTGTAGATACAGGAGTGGCAGAGCCAGTCCCCGCGGGGTATGTCGTGCTCCTCCAGCGGTGGATCGCTGAAAATGAGGCATTTTTTAGTCAGGAATTCCGCTTGCGAAGCTGTAAACGTACTGGCAGCCCAGGTGGAAGCTGGAGGGGCACTTATCACAGCAGATTAGATCTCCTCCTTCACCGCAAGCATCGCAGCAGTCGTGATTGTGGCCCTTGCCGGGCCTCTTAAAATACGGATGCTCGGGTGTGGGTTTTCTGACCTTCTCTTTTGGATCATCGCTCTGAGGAGGAGCTATCAACGCTTGGATTTGCTACAACAACATAATCTATTATGTTGTAATATTTCACTCGATAGGTATACCAGCTCCTAACATAACCCCGAAGAGTGAATTAGAAAAATGCATGCCTTCAGGAACAAAGCAGGCAGTTACCTTTCACTTTGTTATGAGCAATTAAAACAAGCGAATAATTAAGCGCCGCGGGCTGGTACCTACAGACCTTGCATACCTAACAGTCGCTTAGTTGTAGTTGTTTGATAATCTACGTATAAAGGATTTATTTAGTGGCGAGATATGCTCTAAATTACCATTTCCGCCATTTTCTAGCCTTAATTTTTCATGCAAATGCAAAAGACCGTGTACTCACATCCATGAGACCCCCAGAGGTGTCTAGATCATACTCGACTGTGGTCATCGTTCCTTGCGAGGTTTTTACAGCTTTTTTTCTGCCGTTTGACCCAGGCTACTCATACAATAGACAGTATAGTAGTTTTTAATTTTTTTTATTGGTTAGTTAAGGACTGGCTCCATTCTCCTACCTAAAATTACAGCAACACGATCGTATAAATAAATTAGAGACTCCCCTAAGAGTTGGTAGATTATGTTTTTCAAGTATTCTCTACTTATTATTTTGGCCAGTATTCCCCATTTATTTACAAAAGATGCTACTCGACTTTTCACATAGTTGGCGCCGTTGTCGACACCGCCATTTCTGATTTACGAACAACACGCATGCGCGATGTACGCGCTAACCCTGTTTCAAAAAACGAACTAGCGCGAAATTCAAAAACAACGTCGACTCAATTTCGTTTTCTTTTTTTGTATGGTTCGGTCAGGCAATGAAGGTGTACGCCATTCACAACAACTATACATTTTTATTTATTCATTAATAAACAAAATACACATTTATGTTTAACACTTGCAGTTAAAATAAGATTGTAATAAATGCACCATTCAATAAATAATTTCTTAAAATATTGTCACATTATTAATTATTACACTATCTATAAAAATTATGATATGCTTATAAATGTATTGAAAAATACCATTTATTTAATATGCTAGTAAAAAAATACGAGAGCGCAACTTAAAAGTGTCGATACAATCCTGATGCGTAAAAATTAAAACTTGTATTTACAATTAAAAATCAATGATATTTGAGTGAAGCTGAAAGAAAACAAGGCGATACGGAAGGGGAAATGAATAGGTATTCACTAGAAAACTGGAAATTCTGGCCAACATGAATGAGTATGCTAAACTTTCTTATTTATATTTTGTACAAAACACATTTATACCAACTTGCATGATCCGAATTACATAGAAATCCAAGGGAATGGGGCCCTGGGTTTTAATTAAGGAGCGGCTGCTCCTTAATTAATAAACATTGTGAAATAAACTTTTAAGCCAAGTTAAGAATATTGGTCATATTTACAAATTCTAGTTATATACAACAATCGGTTACAACAAAGCAATAGGGTTTAATTAAATTAGAGGGAATTTACGTAACCTCTAGGAACGAAATGACGATGTAAACTAATTTGAACACAAGACTGTTCTATGAAATAAAAGAAACAACAACAACAACAACAACGGTTACGTTCGCCTCGTAAACAGACACTCAAAACAATATTTTTAATAAAAAAAATGTACTAAAGGCTAACAACATTTATTCTTCTTTCCAGTTTTATGGGTTTTCCTCAGATTAACGGTTTCGTTCTGAGTAAAGTTTTGCCTCTCTATTAACTCTAACTTCGAGCGCAGTACTAATCTCGTGATCGCCATGAACATTTCCTCCACGTTTATATTGTCCTTGGCCGATGTTTCAAACAGCTGAATGTTCATAGTGTCTGCGAAACGTTGAGCGTCTTCCGTTAGAACCACCTTTCGTTCTGGAGTATCATTTTTATTTCCAACTACAACGGGGGTAGGCATTACCATAAATATTGGGACGATTATAGGAATACATACCTAGCACTTTATTAACTAGATCACAATTTTGCTCGATTTCGTGTAACCACCGCTTCACGTTAGCAAAACTCTCGCCGTTTGTAACATCATAGACTACTATTACTCCATGCGTACCGCGATAGTACCTACAAAGAATCACAAAGATATTGCGTATGGTTACTGCAGGTATAATTTGGGGCATAATTACGTGCTGGTAATCGTTCTGAACCTTTCCTGCCCCGCCGTATCCCATATCTGTAACTTAACCTTTTGTCCGTTTATGCTGACCGTTTTGATTTTAAAGTCTACCCCTATTGTGGTGATGTAGCTTCCGGTGAAAGTGTTGTCAGAGAATCTCAGCAACAGGGAGCTCTTGCCGACGCCTGGAAAAACAACCATAAATACGACATTCCAGTTATTATAACATATTAAATTAAACCCCGCCCACAAACTTGCTTACCACTGTCACCTATTATGAGCAATTTAAATAAATGGTCATAGTCCCTAGCCATTTCTGCTTTGTACTCTTAATTTCCTACGCTTCCTGGCTACTTTTTCGCTGCATTAAAGCGCCTATTTCACTAGAACGTCAAGGGGGTGTTTGAAAACAAGACTTTCCAACAAATCACCAGGAGAAACTTCACTTTATACTTTATTAATAAATGACGTAAATAATCCACTGCCACCACCACAAAACGCGACACAACAAAACAAAGGCCCTAGTTAATATTGAAATGAAAATACCTATATGATTCTAATATGAAATAATTATATTGCAATAAATCACTACGTTAAAAAAATCGAGCGGTGATAATATAATTGATAAATAATATAAATTATCGTTCGTCCACGGAACAATATCCTCTACCCGTCAAATATATTGTCTATGCTCTGCGCAATTGCGCATAAACAAACCAACATTTGTTGTTTTCTCTGTGCCTTCTGGCCCATATGTATGTATGTATGTATAATCGCCGTCACCAGTAAATCGGATACTCTCTTACTAACATGAGTGTAGTCAGATTTGTTAGAAAGGGAGGGCTATACAACGGTACAACATACCTATAAAGCATATATTTTAAATTTTTAGCAGAGAGTAGTAGCCCAGTCGGTAAAGCGTATAACTTGTATCCTATAGGTTACGTTTTCGAATTTTACAGCTTCTGCTATTTTTTACATATTTTTCATTTATATTTAAAGATATGTGTACATTGCATAAGGTGAACGGTCTTTCAAGGGAAAAAAGTTTTTTCATATTTAGCACCACTGATCAGTAATTTAACTGAATATCGTTTAGGTTCTCTCCGTCGTACTTTCAGCTGTGCCCTGGAGCGGCCATGTTTCTTATGTAAGTGCTAAAAACGGACCAGCCACGAAAGATACGTGTACAGGGCACAAGGCGAAGGAGGACCAATAATATCCCACGGTGCAGACATTTTTATTCCAAGGCCTACGGCCAGACCGATATTCCGGCGAGACCCTAGTGATTCTTGGCGTATATAAATTTATCTATGCTGCTTCGTCTCTTTTCTGTGGTTTTTGGCACAGATCAAGGTACTGTGTGGTTTTAGGTCATAAGTTCTAATTAGCGCATAATATATTAATCTATGGTATTTTATTTTAGTACTTAGGTTACGTGGCGACTGGCGTTTTTTTGGTGTTCTGTGGTCTGGCGGAAATTAAGACAAAAATTTAGAAAAATGTTGAGTAAATCAATCACGTTGCTCGTATTTCTCGCCTTATTCATAGATAATACTTTATCGTACTTCGTTACTGTGGACGCCCATGCCGAAGAATGTTTTTTTGATAAAGTAGAGGCTGGCACGAAATTGGGTAAATATGTGTGTTTATCTCACAGCCCTTTCTGCCCTTCTTTGCAGTAAAGGAATTTAATAATAATCTATGTTTAAGGACTCACATTCGAGATTGCCGAAGGCGGTTTCTTGGACATTGACGTCCGTATAACTGGTCCAGATATGAAGAGTATCTATCAAGGGGAGAGGGAGACCTCCGGGAAATACACGTTCGTTGCTCACACTCATGGCGTTTACACCTACTGTTTCTCCAATAAAATGTCGACTATGACTCCTAAAGTGGTGATGTTCAATATGGCAATTGGCGAGTCCCCCAAAGCGGAGCAGCAGGAGGGAGAAACGGCAAATAAATTGGAGGAAATGATCAGAGAACTAAGCGGTGAGTTGTCGTTTTTTAGTTCATGATGATTATCTAATTTAAACTACTTTTAGCATCTCTCGGCGGCGTTAAGCAGGAGCAAGAATACATGCAGGTTCGCGAAAGAATTCACCGTAGCATAAACGAAAGCACCAACTCTCGGGTTGTAATGTGGTCGTTCTTTGAAGCCCTGATTTTGGTCGCCATGACCGTGGGGCAGGTCTATTACCTGAAAAGGTTCTTCGAAGTGAGGCGGGTTGTGTAGGGTGTTTGTTGAATAGTTTGCAGTGGCTTAATTGTTTCCACGTTACGGGAAAACGTTTTAAATTTAGGGTGAAAAATGTATAGAAAATTTATTTTATGATTTCTTGTAAGACTTTTATACGACAATTTTGTACAAATAGAGACAGTTTGCAAAAAAATTGATTTAGTTTTCTGCGGAAAGTGTTGAATAGGTAGAAAGGCAAGAATTCCATACTTAAGTTTTTAAGGAATTTTTATATAAGAATCATCCCATATCTTTTTCTCCATACAATAGAAATTTAACACAATAAAGAGGAACGTTTCTAGTGGTTTTGGATTTTAATTTACATTACAGTATTTACATACATTATTTCTAGACTAGCCGTTGCTGAACTATCTCTAACGGTACAAGTGATCTGCGTGAATATTTGCCGCTATCTCGGACTCCCACTTGTCGCCGTTGTTCAGCAATTTCTCTTTGTTGTACAGTAACTCTTCGTGTGTCTCGGTTGAAAACTCAAAATTCGGTCCTTCGACGATGGCGTCGACGGGGCAAGCCTCCTGGCAAAAGCCGCAATAAATGCATTTCGTCATGTCTATGTCGTACCTAGTGGTGCGCCTGGAGCCGTCACAACGCTCTTCAGCCTCGATTGTAATGGCCTACAAGAAAGTCCCGATTATAATAATAATAACCATTAGTTGCTTAAGACCCTACCTGGGCAGGGCAAATGGCTTCGCACAGTTTGCACGCGATGCATCTCTCCTCCCCTGAAGGGTACCTTCTTAAGGCATGCTCTCCTCTGAATCGAGGACTCAAAGGGCCCTTCTCAAACGGATAATTTATGGTGGCAGGCTCTTTGAAGATATGAGCCAGAGTCACTCCAAACCCTCTCACCAGTTCTGTAAAGAATATCGTTTGCGCCGCACGATCTGCAAAGGTACGCTGTTAGAAATCTGTAAATGGAAATTGAGAAATACCTACCGGTAATGGCATTCAGGTCCATGCTAGGCTCTTTGTCGTTAACATATATGTACCCATCCTTTGGAGGACTGCCCAAATATCTCTGATTTACCGTCTGTATACAGGGCCTGACAAATCTGGATCCTAGAAAGCAGATAATGATAATGTTATGAAACACCTTTTGAGGTTAACTCAGTACGGGAAGCAACTGCATTTGGATGATAAAGCACATTGAAGCAATTTTAAATGAAATTATTGAGAAATCTTACCTGTTTTCGATAACGAAAATATTTTAGACAACGCAGAAGTCATTTCAGGAACAAAAAAAATCCTGACTAAAAATAATAAATCATTACCATTACGTATTACGTCACGGTGCAGTGCTGCCAACCGCCAAGCTTTATATTACAGTACAGTATTTATATTACTGGTCGCGAATTTATACCGTATTTGAAAGAAAATTACCGTACACGAAAAAATTAAAGAATTTTGACGGTAGGTACCTCCCATAAAAAATATAATATATACTCCTATATATTTTATATATAATGGTATTTTATAATAAAAGACAATAGATACAACTCAATATTAAACCAGAATTAAAATGTTAAATTACAACAAAACATCATGCACATGGGCGGCGGCAAGGGGGGGCAGCTGCCCGCCCTGGAATTGGTGAAATTAAATTTTTATATTACTTGTCAAAAAAAAATCAATTGTAGATAGTAATGACCGAGGTAATCACATTATGGTTATTATGCTTATTAGGTATTAGGCTTAACAAGAAAATTATGCGAATAAAAGTTCTTAATATACCTAAATAAAATAATATTTCAAATTTGATCCATCATGAGTGTGCATCAATTTACATAATTTTCCAGATGTATTTTTCGTTAGATAGCTATCTACACCACCATCCATCCATCCATCCATCGTAAATCGTGTTTAAAAAAAAATTATATTATTATCAAGATTATTATTATTTTAAAAAGGTAAGTATATTCAATTTCAAAAAATTTTCTTGTGGAAGTCTGTATTCTTGTATAAATCAATTTCTCAATATAATTCTGAAGTGCCAGGAAACCGCGTGGCCTTGAAAAATTTCAAAATTTTCGCCTGCGGCGCTTTTTCTTTTCCTTTCACCGGCAGTTGAGAGAAAAATGCCGAAACTGTCCAAAACTTTTTTCTATCACCCTTGCTGCCCCTCTGATTTTGTTTCTGGCAACGCCCATGATCATGCATTTCAACATAAACGGGGCAATCAAAAAGAAAGTAGAACGAGTCTAGACATCTGTTGCCTTTGTGAGAAGTTACCACCGAAAAACTTCTATAACATACAAAACTACGACTACATACGAACAGATAGATAGGACCAGTGTTAGGGGGGGGCACAGCAATTATAATAAAACAAAGCTGCCATACAAGCAAACCTCACTGCCAAAAGTAAAGTCATTGGACTGCCACTGCAGTCACAATCAAAACAAATAAACCTTCCTATCTATTCGAAATATTTTGCAGTACGGGTGTTACCTCTATGTTCTATGCCTAGGCCACAGAATATTAATTCTGTGCTTAGAAGAATCGGTTGTGTATTTGTTGTGGCAGTTTTGTTTGCGCAGTTTGTATTTCGTTTTCGATGTTCTGTTCCGTGGCTTGGTTTGTTTTTGTTTTCGTCCTGGATGGGACTAATAATTTCCAAATATTTATCTAGATTTGTAATAATTTGTATAGTATAGCTTCTTTAGTACTTATTGTCGGCATAAGATGTCTTCGCCAGTTGCTTCCCCCTGCGTGAAGAAACATAAGAAGCACAAGACCGAAAAACGAGAACGGGAAGATAAACCCGGCGGATTAAAACTGATTCTCAAAGTTGGATCGCAAACAACCCCGGAGCATAATACGGAATTTGCTCAAAATGTACCATTTGGGAGCGACGGAATGGAGGAACACATGCAGATGGACCCGAATGATCCCTACTTGGGGACATCCAGGTCGCATCATAAGAAATCTAAGAAGAAGAAAAAGAAGAAAGATAAAAACAGAGACCGAGAAAAGAAACATAAGCACCACCATAAGGATAGGAAGCGCAAAAGGGACGATAATGATGGAGATAACGGTAATATTTATCATTTGCAGACAATCATTCGCTTTCTTCCCGATTGCTGATTAAATATAATTTGTTTGTTTATAGAGGAGACCGGTGTTTACCCTCAGATCGGCAGTCCAGGTCGCGAGCTCAGGACTTGCGTTATAAAGAAATTACAGGAGCGTACACCGCTGTCTAAGGGGCTGGATCATTTATTGGGCTTACTGGAAAAGAAAGACCCACAAAATTTCTTTGCTTGGCCCGTAACCGATAACATTGCTCCCGGTTACTCTACCATTATTACGAATCCCATGGATTTTAGTACCATGCGACAGAAGATCGAGGAGAATCAGTATTCCCATTTGGACGTAAGTTGATTATGCACGTGTTATAATTTCTGACTAGTCGGTTTCACTTTAGGAATTTGTAGCAGACTTTAAATTGATGTGTACAAATGCCATGAAGTACAACCATCTGGACACGGTATATTATAAAGCGAGCAAAAAGCTTCTCCAGGCAGGCATCAAGATAATGGTGCCCGAGAAACTAGGGTGGATGCTGAATCTGGTGCCAGAAATTACTAGCGAAGACGTTGGCTTTGAAATTACCGCCGAGATGAGGGCACTGAAGCATCACGATGACCACGAGGATAGTGACCACGTGCATGAGGGGAAGCGCCGAATGCCAGGGACTAAATTCGAGGCCATTCCCGATGAGCTGACACCCGAAGAAATCTTGGCCAAATCGCAGATTGCCGCCAGGCAAGCGCGGGCCAAATTAAGTTAGTACGGTTAGAGGGTGTATTTGGTTTGTTAAATGTATTTTTCATTTGCAGTGTTGAAACGTGGCGGGCCTGGCATGGGATTTTTGAAGCAAAAGAAAGACGGAACGACAAACTTGAACATTCTAGTAGGGGGCGACGGAGTCATTCCGGGTACGAAGAAGCGACCCGTATTGCTCGGGCAACTGTGCGGCAAGCTCACCGAGGGCACGAGTCAGCTGCAGGGTTTCAGAGAAGACCGAAGAAACATCGGCAAACCCGTCAAGCCTTTGTATTATGGAGCGTTTGGTTCGTACGCGCCGAGCTACGACTCTGCATTTGCAAATCTTAGCAAGGAGGAGAGCGATCTGGTGTACCAGACTTACGGCTCGGACACGGCGGTGCAGTATGCGGAGAGCGTGCAAGATTTCGTCAAGGACTCCGAGTATGCCACGCACCTGGTGGATTCACTGCTGGACTTGTTGACGGGCGGGGACCATTCCAAGACTAAGAAGGGGCTGGAAGACAACAAGAATCTGCGGGAGGAAGAGGTGGCCGTCAAGACGATGCTGGAGGTGAAGCCCATCGACTCGGTGAAGGTCAGCGTAGACGAACTGAAAAGCTTGCAAGGTACCTTCATCTAAAGGCCTCCTCGACCGTGGTTAAGGCACTAATATTTTGATTTTCAGATATCGGCATTGACGTGAACTTCCTAGACAAGATGGAGGAGGAGATTCGAGTGTCGGAGGACCGACACGAGTTGCAGCAGCGGCTCGATAGCATGTGCCAGTTGCTGGAGAAGCTGCAGCAGACTCAGTACCAGCGGTTGTCCGCGGCGCCTCCCGCGCAGCTCAACCACTGTGCCCCGCCAACCGAGGAGGAAACGCAAATCGCGGAGAACATCACAGAGAATTTGAGCGACATAGCTAGGCGGGTTACGCCCGGTGATATCGCTCCTGTTGCTAGCATACGGAAGGCTCTGGGAGTGGCGATGCCGGATGTGAACGCTCCCGATGTGCCCAACATCGACTTGGAGTCTGAACTGCGGCAGTTCCTGGAAAGCGAGCCTAATCTAGTGCAGAGCCCCCTGCGGGATGACAAGACTATTGAGGAGATTTTAATGGAATGACTAAATACCCTTTATTATATATTATGTGTGTGTGAAATAAATAAGTTCTAATGAGTCTTTCTATTTCCTTATTCATTTCGTTCTACAAGTATAAGTCTTTATTTAAAATATCATGTTTTGTGTTCCAATTTGTAATGCAAACGGAATAAGTTTTGTGGCAGTGAAAGCAGGAGGAAGAAGAAGATTTTTGACAAACCAATATTGTAGCAGTGTTGTCATCCTAAGGAATTTTTCCCTAGATGTAGGGATTTTTAACACCTATTATGACAAGGAATATTATGTGTAATCTAAGGATTTTTTAGAATCCCATTGAATGTGTAAAGCTTCTCCTTTATCCGCGTGTCGTAGCGTTGCAATTTCGGCGGCCTACCGCTTCGTTTAGAGAAGAATAATCATCTTCATTTTATGACATGCATATGTAGTTTGTAATTGCGCCTTACAGTGTTAGGTTCAGGTAGCAGTTGTTATTCACTATTTACATTGATATTTTATTATCAAACATTATAATATATAATTATCCTTAATAAAATCTTACATCGATTTTATACCTATTTTATAATTATTACTAAAAACAAACACAGTTAAGCTAATGCGCATATCGCAAATCACAATGAAACTAAAATATAGCAACTGTTGTGTTGCCAACACTACGAAAATCTATTCCACTGAAAGGTAGAAGAAACTCCACCAGAAATCCACCAACTTTGTAAAATAAATTCCTCATTTTTTAAATATGGTTTTGTTATATAAAATAAAAATGTAATGCAAAGATTTAAATAAATTTTAATGAAACTTCAACAAAATCATAAGCAATAAACAAAAAACCGCAAAATCATAAAAAATTCAGAAATTAATAAATAATAACTAACAATATGAAAATATCGTCAAATTAGAACTGTAAGTTTCATTGCTTTTAATTTGTTTTATTTATGACATTTGTACTTGGCTATTTGAACAAATAGCCAAGTCTACTGACTTGGCTATTATCGTTGTGGTCCATAGAAAAGGATGCTTTTTCTATGTTGTGGTCTCCCTTTTATAACCTCGGGCAGAAACATATTCACAATACCTTAATAAATCATTACCTCGGGCTATGCAAAATGCTCGGGAATTGAAGCACCTAGCGGAAATCATAGTAATAATACAGCAGGTTCTAGTATCTGTGTATCCATAATAGAGCACCTATTAGTATTTTTTTAATTGTCATAAAACTGTTCAAATAAATCTAGTTATAATAAAAATATACTTAAAGTCGTCATGCATAGGTATATATTTTTTCTTGTAATTAAAAACCTCATTCCACCAAATTTTCCACTATCCGACTAACCACCAAATTCACCCACTAGATGGGGGTCCTCAATCCACCAGATCTAGTGGAAATTCCAGTTAGCAACTGTGCGTACTTTTGAACTACTACTTGCTAAGCTAATATGTGAAGTGGGAAGAAGAAGCAGTACAGTTTGAGGTCAAATCATCGGTTTATGTTTATGCTCGTTTAAAATGAAAACAACAAGCAAAACGGTAAGTTTTATGAATTTTGTAAAAAAAATATTTATAACACGACTTACTTTAAGCTGTCTATACAGGACCTGACGTATTTTGTGAAGGAACAGAACGAAATAATGAAGAGCATTGTTTACATAAACGGCGTAACTCCGGAGGATCTTGTTGGCTATGCTGACGCTCAGAAGTATTTCATTAACAATTTAAAGTTG
The DNA here is from genome assembly GCA_964058915.1 of Tetropium fuscum. Lineage (NCBI taxonomy): Eukaryota > Metazoa > Arthropoda > Insecta > Coleoptera > Cerambycidae > Tetropium > Tetropium fuscum. The sequence goes on along the minus strand of CAXKVY010001370.1, from coordinate 57,960 downwards.
AAATATGCACTATTGCAACAAAAAATTACAGAAAATGAGCTTATGACTTGTAATGATGGTGACGAAAATATCATAACTGTTATAAGCGATATGGTCGATATGAAGTTGCCGGAAGAGTTGAGACTTACTTTGATGGAAGAAAGCGTTGCTGGTGATAGGTATATACACAGTGAGATATAGTCAGTTATTATAACGCTACAGTTGCAGTCACACTGTAGCACGGAAATGCAACTCTGCCATTTGGGGGCACCATTACAGTATTCTGCAATGAAACCAATTAATGCATTGTTATCATTAAATTATAGGGGTTTCTTTCCTGTTTTTAGCCAAGTTACAACTGATATAGTGGAACAGATCCATAAATTTCACAACTATTGTAAATCGAGCGATGTTGACGATAACCAGGTAACTATTGAGGATAATGGTGCAATACCAAAGGATAAGCCCTACTGTTGCAGGTGCAAGAAAGTTCTGCGCGACACTAAAGAATTCATAATGCACATGTCCCAAAATCATCCCAAGGGAAAAAGGGTATACCTACGTCTGCTTTGAGATACATCTAGATAGTAGATCTAACGGATATTTTTAGCACCACCATATCAGAGACCCCCTTCAGTGCGAAGTGTGTGGAAGGCTGTTCGTCTACGAGAGAGTGTTACAACTGCACATGAAGAGCCACTCTGATGAGGTGTTCTTTGTCTGTGAAATATGCGGAGCTTCCTTCAAAAGCGAACATTCGCTGAAGAAACACTTGTCAAGTCATCAGAACGAAAGAATGTTTCTATGTGCGCTGGTATGTACCCTTTATTGTTTCCTTTTCTTTGTGTAGTAACTGCGCCTGCGTCCTTGCAGTGTCCAAAGAGATTTAACACAAAGGACATCCTCGGTATACACACGTATATGGTGCACCAGCCGGAGAGATGGAGGCACAAGTGCCCGGTTTGCGATAAAAAGTTCTCCCTGAAGACTAATATGATCGCTCACTCCAGGCGGCACAAAGAAACGCAACAGAAGAAACCTAAAGAAGTCGCGTCTAAGAGATCCATCAAAAAAGAATCGTGAAACTTGCAATACAATATCCTCTCCTCTTCTAGTTGCTTGTCTGTTTAGTTCCGTATTTGGTTTGTAAAAAAGTTCAGGAGATAATTAATAAAAGTATTAGTACGTTATATTTTTGGCATTTTAATAAATCTGGGGTCGGTTGATACTTATTATATATACCTATATAATAACTGGCGACATATTTTTAATAAATTTATTAAACAATAAAGATAAAATATCTACAAAAACAAGAGAAACGGCATCAAAGTCGGAAACTACTTGGGAATGGGGCAGGAGATGGTCTTCTCGCAATTGGGACACTGGCCGAGCACCTCGGCGAAGAATCTCCGGGCGTTCACGGATATGAGCCACTGTAACAAAAAAAGAACGAGGATCGATTATTTGTCGAAAACAATTAAAATTTTTAAACCTGCCTCGTACAGACATTCCGTGTGGTAGCAGTTCTGGCAACTCTGATTCTTGCAGACGGTTTCCGGTAGTTTCTCGTTGAGCCTAAAGGAAAAACAGATGCTGCACTCGCCGCTCTCCTTCAAGACATCTATCCCACGTTCTACTGCTGCCGGTTTCGGTGGGAAAGCCTCCATTCCTGTCAAATTCCTAGCGATAGTATGGTTTGCGAGATGACATAAAAATGACGTTAGCACGTACCCAATAGCTTTAAAATTTCTGCGTAAATGTCATTCTCGCACGTCCAGTTCCCGAGATTCTCGTTTATGGTTGTCCGGAATTCCTCCACTTGCTTCTCAGGGCCTAGGAATTTGATGCCGGGTATTTTGGTGATGCTGCCGGGGTCTATGGTGATGATTACAGATACGTTTTCCCCTGAAATAGAATAGTATATAATCAGCTATCGATTATAATGACAACTACATATTATGTTAGCTGGTGATGTAGATTTTAAACCTACAACTTTACTGTTAATTGCAAATCAGCATGGAGAAGACGTAGCCGCACTCCATCTTTCCCCAAGAATCCTGTTGCCACAATTATATACTATGTAGTTGGTAGTGATTTAATTTAAACTTTAGGTCATTTTTATTTATTCAAACTTAATTTAACCTTCAATTTATTGTGAAAACTGACAGCGAGTTCTTCCAATTTTGTATCACTTTGAGGGGAATTGTAGTGGAGGAGTCTGCCTATTTTTGGCCCTATGTTAATTTTTCATCACTTCGGAGATACAGTAAACAAAAATATGTAAAAAAATATGGAAATTTTTCGTCGATTTCAATAAACCAAAATACAAACAACTGGCACCTCCGGGTCTCAAAAACGGTATTCTCGATTTTTAAAATTTTCTCGAAATGTTGTACTAACATTTGTATTTATTGCGCCTTTTTTAAATTGATCGTAATAAATATGCGAAAAATGACAAAAAACAGAAGAATCTTTTTTCAAGAAGAATTTTTTTCCCTTTTTTATTATATTATTGTAGTATGTTTTTATGTAAAATACAAGTATTTAACTACAAACTCTGTAAATTTCAGCCCTTAATATTAAAAGATAGCGACACTAGATTTTTTTTTCAAAAAAAAAAAAAATTATCGCCTTTAAAGGGTCGTAGATATTTTTTTTTATTTATAGAAAAATACCAGCTATTCAATGCTGCTAACAAAAAAATTTCTTGAAAAAAGATCAATTTATTTGTTGTAAAAAAACTAGAGCTGAAACGGATATCCAGACTATCCGGTATCCGGTCTAAATTTATTGTCCGTCCGGATACCGGATATTCAAAAATTGCGACACAATTCCCTAAAATCAACTTTAATACATAAATCTTTGTGTGGTAAATAACAATAAAACGGCTTATAGTTATGACTGCTTTTATTTAAAGTAGAAAAAGTTACAAAAAGTCACAAAGAAAATAAAAGAACCTTCTAAAAAACTAAAATGTTTTAAAACATGTTTTGTTTTAATTGTTTTTAGTTTTACGACGCAAATCATGCAGCAAGCAGCGATTAAACAACTGATACTGATACCCGAAACCGCCCGAATCGATCCGATCGCGTTCGCTACGCTTCGCCTGTGCGACTCGAACGCCTGTGTTGGACGGCCTCGCAGCTCGCCGGACATCCGATATCCGGCCAAACAACTATCCGTTTAAAAAGTGCGCTATAAATAAAAATGCTAATACATTTCGATAAAATTTTAAGCTGAAAATTGACTCCAAATATAAAAGCGTGTAGGAACTATCGAGATTTTAAAAAAACGTGATTTTTTCGAAAAAAACAATTTTTGCAAAAAGGTTATAATATTTTTAAATTTTTTGAAAACGATCTTTTTCAGTTAATAGAGAGCTACACTTTCACCAAGTTTCGTGAAAAAATGATTTTCTGTCACGAAGATATGAGCGTTTCAAAAAAATGCGATTTTTAACGATTCCTTGCAAATAAAAAAATATTTTTGAATTTTTTGACACCGGATTTCCGCAGATCGATCCGTAATTAATAGTTCTACAACTTTTGTATAAAACTTTTTTTCATTTTATGACACACCATGACAGAGTAAAATTGAAAAAACCGTTTTTGACCATCTTTGGGTCCAATTTCCTATGAGACCCGGAGGTGCCAGTTGTTTGTATTTTGGTTTATTGAATTCTACGAAAAATTTCCCATTTTTTTACATATTTTTCTTTACTGTATCTCCACATAAGGATCAAAAACAGTAGGCAGATTGCACTATTATAGGTTGTATGGGCTTGCATTTTGACTGAATTTTTTTGGCACACGATTTCTATTGAAAAATAAAACAAGTGCCGAAATACAGCACGCGCTTATCTGTGACGTCACCGCAGAGCCTATGACGCTTTTTGACAGAAGGTGGCGTTGAAAATAACTTTGTGACACGTGACTTCTGCTGATAAATAATCTAAATTTGACATGTAAAACTTGTCCACTATGCTAAAATCGACTTTTGGCAGTTTTGACTTCCTTCCTTTAGAGAACCCCGGCTGCATTTTCTTACGACAATGTACAGAAACAAAGGAAAATGTAATACATAGGGGAGCTAAGCGCAGACACAAGTACAGCTGTGGGAATGGGCCATTTAGGTATTGTGACAAATAATGCCAACGTAATCCTAGGCCGTGTAACATCATTCAGCCTCCAGGTCAAATTGCTATAATAAATACTTATTTTTTAGATTTATTTTCGAAACAAAGTTGTACAAGGTGAATCAGTTAGCTGTCAAATACACATTATTTATTTTGAGATCTAAGAATCTAGTGAAAAGGCCAACTAATGATGGGCGGAATCGAATGAGTATTATTCTAGAACGAGCCTTGTTCAAGGGGCTGAAATCAAGAACTGTCACATACTAGGTATATACTGGCATGTGGTCCTATTAATTAATATCGCTATTCACTATTAAGTATACTTTTGGTGAATAAATTTACATTAAAAATGATTGTTTCCTCAAAACATAAGTATTGCCCCTGCTGTTTTATATGGACTTTCCAATAGTGTGTATTGGATTGAATTGAATGGAGCGTCACGCAACTTTTCACCCTGTTTCCGATCGACCTTTTTCTTTTGAGAAAAATAATAATGAAGCCCCGTTCTCCAAGGTCGCGGGAATTAATACTAACGTAAAGGTGAAATTAATGATATCAATTATAAAAAAAATTAAGGAAAAAACAATTGTTGGCCACCACCAACGAGATTAAACAGGTCGCTGATCCTAACTAGCTGTAATCGGAGAGATATGGTCGTGAATTCGGAGGCCGTTGTAATACAAATAAGTTCGGTTTGTGGAATAAAACTATTCTTACCTACGCCGGCTTTTACTACAAAACAAGGGAGGCTGCTTACGTTCACTAAAATATTAAATAATAATCCGTCGGGTAAGCGGATTAAGGACAAATAAAAACGAAGATTTTTTGTTTACATTACAGAGAAAACAAAACGACAATCCGTGTTAAGTTTACAACGCGAAATAATCTAAATGAATTATCATAAGTAGGTATCACTGCAAGTTAACTTACGAAATGCAAGGCAAAACGCGAATTAACCGAAATAGCTGCTAAAGCAAGAACACAAATGCGACAAAATTAATTAATCAGCAAGTTTCTAACGTTAAGTTTCAAAGGAGAATAATTAATAATAAAAGCACGATTCAAAAAAAAGCGATGTCACTGTCACTCAAAAATGCGCGGAATTCTTGATTTTGGAGACATTATGCAGGCAGCCGCGGTTTCGCTTTTTATTGGTCGGCGTCACACGTAAATTTATCGAAAATCGTATTACCCATAGCTTGCATTTCGCTGTGCAATCTATGCTGGTTGCCACAGGTGGCTCGTTCAAGTTATAAGTTACTCGGTGGCTCCACTTTGTTACATTTGGCTCTATTTAGGGTATAGTTGCTTCCGACTACACATTTGTTAAGTATTTTTGAACGGCGTTGGAGTAAAACGAGTCGATATTGTTTAACGTACCCCCGCTGAAGCAAAGATAGTTAGTCCGTGGTTATATTTATTCTATGATCTGTGACGGGAGACTAACACTGTTTTCTATGGTTATGCACGACGATGATCTGTGGTCGTGAAACCTAAGCGCATTCTTTCGACACTGATCATGAAATTAAACGTGTTTTGTTTTTTGTTCACAGAACAACAAATCAAGAGTTAAATATTTTCAAAATATTTAACACGAAATTTGAGCTATTATTTATTAGAAAATCAAATACGTATTGTATTAACCAAGAAAGACTGGTAAATAAACCATTTTGAAATAGCTCGTTTTGGTATGTATTTGGCTCGATTTTTCACATCATCTGCCTCGAAAATAATCATGTCTGTGGCAACACTGATTGCGGTATGTGACAACCCACAAGGCAGTCTTGAACCACTGTTTGACGAATTTACTATGCTACCTACATCGTACATGGCAATTTCCTAGTAACCCTGTCAGAAATGAGAACACATCTTGGTATTCACATACTTAGTTATAAGTTCTTGACAACAGCGAGGACTTCATTATCATGACTTATATCATTCAGAATTAAGCCACGGTTTTAGCTTCTGGATCTCCCAGGAAGTGTGCAGAAAATTTAAACCTCAATATTTATTGTAAGGTAAGATAAGTGAGACCCACCCGAATATAAAATTTATTTACATTACAATTATCGAATAGTAGAAAACGATTGTTAGTTAATTGTACGGAAACAATAAATTAGTGATGCAAAGGGAAATAAAGTTAGACAAATGCTTTTACAATTATGGGAGAAAAAACACTAACCCAAAACCCAAGTAGGCGGATACCTTATCAAATGTTTACCTGTTGAAATCCTACGATAGTTGCAGCTCCTGGTCGGTTGCACCGGATCCATAACCCAGCAGTGTCTGTCAAAACTATCGAGCAAATCAAAAAATGGCTGCAGAGCCTCTACCGACCTCAAGAATTGCTCGTAAACTGTCTTCAAGCTCGAGGACGCTTTAAACGACTCCTTCTCTTGCGGAAGGTCGCACGAGGCTATTCGAAATAAGTTCTTTTTATCGTTAAAGGTAACAGCTACCTCTATAGAATGTCTTCTCTGCCGCTCGTCCATTATAGAAATACTTACCTTACTCAGGTCATGTTCCAGATGACATTTGGTTAGGTTGAAATAGAAATTGGTAAGTTCTGCGTACTCTGCGAGGACGTGTCTGTAGATGTCACAGAGGTCGACGGGTCTGTTGGAGGGCACACGGGTAGATATGTACGAGGAAACACTGTCTAAAATGGTTAACACATTCTTAGGCTGTAAATTATCTATTATCGCCCTAAGTTCAACTTCGAATGGCAGTATTTGGTTGGGAAGTAGCATGGAATAGGAATTCCGACGCTCGGCGATAGTAATTTTATAATCTTCGTCCTGTACATAAAGTCACATTATAGGCCACATGCAAGGGGTGATTAATAAGTCTGCCAGTCTTAATAAAAAAGATAACACACTTGCTGTATGCAAATCAGTTGAAATGAGAGCCGTTTACGAGGTCATCACTAGTATGGAAAACTATCTCTTGTTATGTCTTGCACAGATAATATCCTTATAAATAGCATCGCATGAGTTCTGTGACCCAGAACTACTAAGACTGAAAGACTTACTAACAACATCCCTATTCCCTTTACTTACACCTAGCTACTATTACTTTTGTATGAGAACTACCTTAACAAATAATGATCCTTTGTAGAGAACCGCATCCTCTTCCACGACTCGTGATATCAAAGGATATTTTAATAATAAGTTCACCTGGATATCCCCCATCGCCAAGCCAGCTTGCATGACTCGATATTACCGGATAGTAGTGCCTGCGATGGCCGGTCAGCACAGAAAACCATTTAAAACCAACGGAAAAAGTTAGGTTATGCACTTGACAACATCAACAATCGTTACCGATGTTGCGAACGGGAACGGCGACCAGTTGAATCAATCCCAATTTCTTATAGCACCTAAAGAAATTACATAAAAAGGAAAGTATACCTAATTTAGGCAATACCGACAGTAATAGCGATTATTATTGATAATGAAGTAGATTTGTTCAACCGCCAATACCCGAGTCGCAAACTTGTGAGAGTACAAGTGACGTCACAAGTTAGGGTCTCAGGGACGTGGCGATTTAAACCGGAGGTTTTATTAACAATATTAAATGAAAATACAGTATTTAAAATATCTATAAGCTCTTACAAGGTATCCACGTATCGCCAGCAGCTAAAACATTAGGTAGGTAGGTACATATATCTATAGGTATAAACAATATGCCCCGCTATATTTTTTCTTATAAATATGTTAAGGGATTGGTAAAAATTTCTAACGGGATACCTATAGTAGGTAGGTACCTAACTCAGTTGATATTTTATGTTTTAAAAATCGCATAAGAGATGACTTTTTGTTCGTATTGGCATTGTATTGTACCTACCTACTAGATATTCCGCCAAATTATCTATTAAAGGTGAACGCATAATAACACATGCATGACAAATGACAACAAACGACTTGTTAAAGTTTGTATTATATTATATGGTCAAATCGATATTGAAAGCCACAACGAATCGGTCATATGATGTACAGCCATACGGACGGGTTGACATGGGTCGGTACCTATAGGTAGAGTCTACCTCGCGAAAGTTGAAGCAAGACATATGAGGGGGAAGGGAAAGGAAATAAAATATGCATCAGAAGCCTCTCCATTATCAACGATTATACACACACTATACACTATGCTACGAGTCTACAAAAATAGAGAGTCGCGTAGGCAGCGTTTCAATGGCCAAGACGAAGACAGCGGCTTTATTTTAACTGCAGAAGACGAAAACAGTTGTCCTCCATTGTTATGGACTGGTAGTATAGCACTGATGATGGGACACTTTCCATCGAAACCCCGTTTTATATGTCAACGCAAACCGTACTCTTTAATCCGTAGGTAAATCTTCCAAATTATTTCGATTCAACGGCTCTTTTTTGTACGGTTTTGTACGATCAACGTGAAATTTAGAGTTTCCATGTTTAAATTTGTTGTAAGTAATGCCGTGTCTTTTTTCTTCAAATTCAATTCAATTAAATACTCGGTTGTCATGGATACGGCAAGCTTCTATCACGGGTTTTTAACGGGATTGCGGGCGAGATCAACTCAGCCTATGAGCCCACGCCCACAGTCGCACTCCACCACTCAAACGGTTGACGTACACGCGCCGTTTTGTTTTGTAATATTAAAAATGAGGGCGTGTGATCTCCTGAATTTAAGCGTTAATTTTCTGAATTCGACGGACAAGGGAACCGTTTAAAAAAACTAACGCCCTGTGGCCATATTGAATTTACGTAAAGTGCAAACTGGTGATAAAAATCGAGGAGGGTTTACGTGAAAGTTTGACGCGGATATATTTATTAGAAGACGTTATGGTTGCGCGGATGCGAAGAGAGAAATGCGTTTTTTTCGTTTTGTTTGTTTACTGCTCGGTGGCGAGGATAAGTGGACGAAAGCAGGGGTGCGTGGTTCGAGGCATCTCGGCGAAAAGAAAAAAAAAATCAACCAAGCATGCGGCTGCGTACCTACTTTCACAGAATGTGAACAATTTGACTGCGATTCTGCCAACTGTAATATACTCTGACAGTTACAAGAAAAAAAATAGCCTAGAGTCACTAATGCGCTCTTCTATAGGTACCGTCACCGGGTCTAGTTATTCGAGAACGTCACTAAATATGTTCAAATAAAAAAAAACATTTTCAACCCGTCACAGTGGAGTCATTTGGGACAAGCCATAATTCAGCGTTTTTTAGCTCGAATTCTATTTGTTAACACGGAGGGTTATTTCGGACAATAAATTATTTAAAAAAAAGAAAAACATTCGATTACTTTGCAAGAACCGCGTGTTTTAAAAGAAATGCAACAACTATATTGACAAATTCTTTATTGGTATTAATAAACCTAGAAAAAAAATTGTTTTCAGTTACATTTTTCCCAAAAAAACAAAAAAAAATACTATTTTGTTTAAAAAAAATAAAAATTATCCTCTTAATTGGTTTAAAAGGGAATCCAAAATTAATGGTAACAAATTGGTACTGAATAAGAAGTCTTCTTTTAAACCTCTTCTTCGTAGCTTTTCCGGCTTTACGGTTTGTATTACTTTTAGAGGCAATTATTTTGCTCATTCACAAAATATAAAAGTTTACACTGTTTTTATCGTAGTCGATTAGAAACATAACCGTAAAAAACAATTGTTATAATGGTCAGGTCTATAAATAGATCAATATAATGTGTAATTTATCAAATAGTATAATATTTGATAAATTACACATTATATTGTCGCGTCCATTTTAAAATCTGTAAATAATACTTGGCTCCTATTAGATGCCGCTAAGATTATTTGATTTTGAAATAAGGGCGGTAATCTCCAGAAGTTAGCGTCAATATGAAATTATAAATATGGCGAGAAACACGATTCATAGGGATTCGGACATCGTGCGCATGCGCATAGTTCATTCGGCCACTTTCCTGCGCAACGCCTGCCGAATATTGTAGGCTGTAACGTCACAGCTCGTTTCGGGCCGCGTCAACTTTATAGCTCTTTAGATCCTTAATCAGCGCGGAATTAGAAATCTTGTTTTTTTTTTTTGCGAAGTAGGTACACGTTTTATTACAACGTTACGCATGATTTTTAGTATTGTTTTGATATTTAAAATTTCAGTCATTCATTTTGATCTATTTGTATACTTTTTGTAAAAAATACACCAGCAAGAAGAATAATTTCGGGCTTATGCAATAATATTATGCTCTTCATAAGAAGGCTTCATATTCAACGGTTCAAATAAAATAAAACATTCAAACATCCTTGGATAATTTTAATAAGATAATACTTGGAACCCGAGTACGCTAAATTGATTTAATTTTTACAATACAATATGCAATACGAGATTTACATTTTCCATATTTATAAATCACTACGAGCATATAATTCATATATAAATACAGAAATTGGTTTACGCGCAAGCAAACCAACCAACCAATGCATTGGTTGGTTGAATAACTTTTTTGCACTTTCTCTAAGCTACCTAAAAAGGTATAAAAGGCTCCATACCTTTTCCCTCCCATATATATATGTATAGGATGAACCCACCCACATAATTCTGTTTCTTTTGTTTCCTTTTCATGTCTGTATAAGATCATCATTGCTATGATACGTCTACGATCCATACTCACTAGAAAATAAACCGGTAATCAGAGCTGATCAAATACTTTAAAAGAGTATTTAAATATTAAATACCTTTCAAAATATAGAAGTATTTAAATCATAAATAGCAAAAGGAATTAGTAGTTTAAAGTAAGTATTTAAATACTTTCACAATGTTTTAAGTATTTTATTGACACTAAAATATTATTAAAGTATTTAAATACTTTCATATTTAAAATATTTTCAGAGTATTTAAATACTTTCACAATATTTAAATACTTTGATAACAGTGAAATATCATTAAGGTATTTAAATTGTAAATAATACTTTAATGGATCTTGGGGGCTGACGATATTAGTGATAAGGTAGATATATTTTTGTTTTACACGTGCTACCCGATCATACTTTAAAAAATCGCAGATTTATGAATTATTTCAAGTTTTCATACTGAATTTCTATGGATGTCTTTGGATGATTTTGAATAATAAATCTTAATATTATTCATATTACAGCAATTTAATTTGATTAAATCTGACACTTCTCTGATATTATGTTGTCATAATTTAACTGAATCAGATATCGACCTCGATTTTTTTAAAATTATTTTCCTTAATTTTAAACACGGTAAGGTAAAAATAAGCTATAAGGTAGCTTTTTTTTGTGGAGAAAACGGGCCGAATATAACATTGCTTTGAGTAACGTCCCTTACCTTTGGACATACAAATTAAATTTAAGTTGTTTATAAAAATAATAAATCGGAATAAGTAGCCCTTTATGATGAGTCGTCGTTTTTTAAATAAGGCAAACTCACGTTACATAATTTTAAAAATTCCACTGCCATTGCTATGGTACGTAGACAAAAAATATTTAAATACAATTTGTACAGTGCCGTTCAATTGAGAGTAAACGATTGTTTTAATTACTGTGAAACAGGATTTTAGGTAATCAAAACTTGATTGTCAATTTTATTTGTCAGTTTACTAATAATTATTCTATATTTTGAAGTTAATATAATTATAATTATTATTATTATGCCGCGCTTCACTGAACCGCAAAAAATGAGAGCTGCGATGTTACTGCAGAACGGATGGTCAATGCAAGCGGCTGCAGATACTTTGAATGTGAGTAAAGGTTGCATTTACAAAATTAAGCAAAAATGGAATGCAGAAGGAGCTGTTGAGTACGTCCATAGAGGGCGCCGTCGGAAATTCAGTACTACGGAGGAAGACGAACTCGTCCTTGACCACCTCCGACAGAAGAAGTTGCTCTGTTGCCACGGCATAAGGAGCAGGGGTCAAACTTTGCCAACCAATTTCGGTGTGCCACAGGACTTTTGAGACAACACAATTTCTTCAGACGAAACAGTTTTTCAATCCTGCTAAGATGGCTCTGTGAATGGCTGAATACAAACCATATTAACATTCTGCCTTGGCCCTCTAAGTCCTCGGATTTAAATCCGATAGAAAATGTATGGGCACAAATAGAAAAAGACATGTTAGCAGAAATTTCCGAACGTAGAAGAACTGTGGTTGGCGATTGAAAATGCCTGGGAAAATATTGGCGAGGATTACACCAGGACACTAATATTGTCTATGAGAAATAGGCTTCAAAAAGTTATAAACGCGAATGGTGCTTGGACCAAATATTAAGTCATAGTAATTTTCTTAAGTTCTCAGTTAGTTTGTTAATTTAATGGATTTTTTTACAAGAGACGTCCTTACCACATAGATTTTCCTTAATAAATACTGTATATAAAATGCTGTCACCCTATAACTGACAGATACTTCAACCTAAAATAATTTTGAATGTGATCTGTTTACAAAAGCCCGCTTCACAATGGGAAAATTTCCAAAATTTCTCATAAGAGTCGTTTACTTTCAATTGAACGGCACTGTACTTAGAGGATGGAACAGAGATTCCAAAAAGTGTATTTCCGATTTCGACCTACATTGTACCTACCGAAAATATTTGGAGATTAAAAATTTTCTGAAATACCATGGCAAATGCGCCCCCTATCGACGAAATTCAAAAATATTTTTAGTCGAATTATTATGGGAATACTTGTAGATATAATTTTTACCCCAATATCGTAGCATGATTTTGAGCATTTTTTTTAAAATTTAGACGGATTTCTCTAAAAAACAAGAAGGTGGATCAAAAAGGCAGGGGGAGGAGGTGGCTTTTGTTTTTTAAATGGGAACCTACACTTTTATGGTCGCATAGTGTTTTTTGTAAAAAAATAAACATCTTTTGTCTGAACTTTTTTTTTTCGGCTTGTAGTTTTTTTGCAAATTGCTAATCTAAAAAAAAAGCAAAATTAATTGCCTTTTTTTTTTATTTAACATCAAGACAGGAGATTCACTAGAATGTGATCTATTAGAATACAAGAATCGATTCTCAAACTTTAGCAATTTAAAAAAACTACAAGCCTGGATATTGGGTCCAAATGATTTCCCCCTCGAAACCCTACAACTTTTCTTTTATTCATCCTTTTGTTTCTTAGAGAAATCCGTCTAAAGTTTCATAAAAAAACACCCGGTATATTTTATATAAATTGAAACCATTATTTTTATTTCACATCACTTCATTATCCAAAAATAATAAACTAATAAAAAACAGTTAAAACATAAATATATTATGCAAATAGCGAATTCTTTTCGATCAAGAATTGTAAAAAGGGCACCTTTTTTTGTTAATAATGAAGTACTAATACCATAAATAATAATTAAATTTCTAAGGGCCAGAGCGAAACGTGCGTTCAGATGAAACCGATGAATTGGACTGAGATCAGGAAAGTTAGCAGGCTGTACAGTACTCCAAAATGGTGTAATACTTACTATACAACCTACTACCTCACATGAAACCCAACCATGTTCCTGGATGTCTTCACGCATTTCGATTACCGGAGATTCGTCCCTCGTCCGTCCGTCCATGATGAGCAATGGGAAGATTCCACCAGAAGGTACCTGTAAAAGCGAACTCGTGATGATAGAAAAACACAAGTTCGGATCTACGGGTTCGTTCAAGTGAAAATGTGCGTGCGCTTGAAATCGAATAGGTGGTTGGTATCTGGAAAATTCTGAATACATAGGTATATAATATAGGTATACATGCAAGGCACAAAGACGGATATAGTACATCGACATTTTCCCTGGCATCGCGTGGCCAGGGAAAAAGTTCTTCTTCTTAGCTTTTAAAGACATCGTTAATGCATAATAGTGCAGTCTGCCTACGGATTTTGACCCTTATGCAGTAAAGAAAAATATGTAAAAAATCGGAAATTTTCCGTAGAATTCGATAAACCAAAATACAAACGACTTACACCTCCGGGTCTCATAGGAAATTGGGGCCAAAGATGGCCAAAAACGGGTTTTCAATTCTACTCTGTCATGGTGCTATTAAATGAAAAAAGTTTTATACAAAAGTTGTAGAACTATTAATTACGGATCGATTTGCGGAAATCCGATGTCAGAAAATTCAAATTAATTTTTTATTTGCAATACAACGTTAAAAATCGCATTTTTTTGAACCGCTCATATCTTCGTGACAACAAATCATTTTTTCACGAAACTTGGTGAAAGTGTAGCTCTCTACTAACTGAACAAGATTATTTTCAAAAAATTTGAAAATATTAAAAACTTTTTGCAAAAATTGTTTTTTTCGAAAAAATCGCGTTTTTTTTAAAATCTCGATAGCTCATACACGCTTTCATATTTATAGTCAATTTTCAGCTTAAAATTTTCTCGAAATGTTGTACTACAGTTCATTCAATATGTATGTATAGTTAACTGACCCCGTATAAGATACCGCGCAGTTGCCACATGTAATTCTCAATTTTCTCAGTATTCAATTAAAATATCAAATTCCACAATACTATATTAAAGTTGTATATATTATTTATGAATGTTATTAAATAATAATTGTGCTCACAATAATATATTATAGGCCAAGATGTTACCTTTTTACATTTATTTTCGTCTACTTTAAATCTGACAATTACGTAAACATCTATTTTTATAGTTAAAAGCGGCAACGGCGATCCACGACCTTTCCAATAACGAATATTCGAGCAGTATATCTCTTTTTAACTTATTGGAATCGTATCTCTCGGATCGGGATCGGATTCTCGGATCGAATAGGATCAGGTTCGCATATCTTACAGTGGCGTGTTCACGGGGATTGCTAATATATTATTTATATACCTACCTATGTAGGTATACATCGCTACGAGAGTTGAAATAAAAGAGTATGGCGGTTATAGCAAACATGTTTGTTCGTTTCGTATGAAACCTGAAAAACGTAGATTTCCACGAGACCTCGCTTTATTTACGAGATAGAATAGGCATGTTAAAAAAATTTAAGGAAAATATTATTTGACGGCAAAAATGAATAGTGGGTGTTAGAGCAGCCGGCTTTAACAAAAAAAAAGTTGATTTATGGGCTGCTCGAAATAGGTACTGACGTGTACTGACGTAGTCCTGACCTATTGCATCCTCCACTTAAGACATTTCTCAAATTATTTTATCCAAAAAATATTCCAGTGCTTGAGGCCGCTAGGTTGTAAATGCTGAATGCAACGATATAAGTTAGGTTTTTTATTGGGATTTATAAAACTGAAAACGCTCTCTGGTTTATTATATAAGTAGGTACCTATTGTCCATTGACTTTATTTTTATGTAGGTACCTACCATCCTAGATCACAAATTAATAATTTACATCAGTGGGCAAAATTAAAAGTTCTATAGACTGTTTACAAAATTATAACCGTGTACCTACCTAGTAACAAAAGAAAGGAAAATTTTCAATGACGGTAAAATACCTCAAGGTCAGTTTCTAATTTTGATTGGCTGTAAAAGAAAAATTGGAAATCGTTTTGCGATGAGAAGCTGGTAGGTATAGGTATGTATTGCATTTGTAACGATTTTTAAAAATGTGTTGAATTTAGTCTCGGTTTAGTTATGTAGATACCTATTAACAAACAAGCTCTGATCTTTGTCAAAGCTTGTTTGTTAATAATCTTTGTCTTTGTTGAGTGTTAACGTGTATTTGGTAGATTAGGTAGGTACCTACTTACACAATAAATATGATTGTATTTCAATCGCAAGTATATTTATTTTATTTTTCAGTTTTAAAGTTTATTTTTCTCGACTACTTAGCTGTTTCGTACATATTTATTTTTGTTACTTGTGGGAAATATGGCTACTGGCGAACCACCCACTAAAAAATGGTAACGCGCTGAAAGCAATACGTCATGTGTAGTGGTGTGTAAATTTGCAATCAATATCAGCTGTGGTGTTGAAAATATACATATAAAAACCTTCTACTTTCACCCCGTAAGAAAAAAAAATGTCTACGCCAATGAAACATTGTGTAGGTCAAGGTTGCCGGTCGTTCAACTATACATACATATCGTACGCACTGTAACATTTTTATTTATAGCGCGCTTTTTAAACTGATCGTAAACATGCGATATATCGCTTGAAAAATTGGGGTAAAAACAAAAATATCGATCTTTTTTCAAGAAAATTTTTTTTTCCTTTTTTTGTTAGTAGCATTGAATAGCTGGTATTTTTTTTACAAATTTAAAAAAAAAAATTATGTACCTTTTAGAGCTGATATTTTTTTTTTTAAAAAATCTACTAGTGTCGCTATATTTTAATATTAAGGGCTGAAATTTACAGAGTTTGTAGTTCAATAGTTGCATTTTTTACATAATACTACAATGACATATTCGCAGCTATTCAATGTTGCTAATAAAAGAGGAAAAAACATATAAAAAAAAACACAAATTTTTCAAGCGATTTTTCGCAATTTACGATCAATTTAAAAAGCGCGCTATAAATTAAAATGTTAGTACATTTCGAGAAAATTTTAAACTGAAAATTGACTCCAAATATGAAAACGTGAATGAGCTATCGAGATTTTAAAAAAACGCGATTTTTTCGAAAAAATTAATTTTTGCAAAAAGTTCATAATATATTTAAATTTTTTGAAAATGATATTTTTCAGTTAGTAGAGAGCTACACTTTCACCGAGTTTCGTGAAAAAATAATTCGTTGTCACGGGGGTTTCAAAAAGCCGCGATTTTTAAGGATTTTTTGCTAATAAAAAATTTATTTTTGAATTTTTTGACATCGAATTTCCGCAGATCGATCCGTAATTAATAGTTCTACAACTTTTGTATAAACCTTTTTTTCATTTCATGACACCATGACAGAGTAAAATTGAAAAAACCGCGTTTGGCTATCTTTAGGCCCAATTTACTATGAGACCCGGAGATGCCAGTTGTTTGTATTTAGGTTTACTGAAATCTACGAAAAATTTCCGATTTTTGACATATTTCTGTTTACTGTATCTCCGAAGTGAAAAATTAACACAGGGCCAAAAATAGGCAGACTGCATTATAATTCATAGAAAATCTGTGCAGCCTGCAACTTTGAATTGTCAGCATAAGATAACTGAGCGGAATCTAATCTGGATTATTCTGCACATGATGTACCTACCTAGGTATAGAAACGAGCACATAGATAGGTATGGTATGTATTTTAAATTGACGTAAGTATGCGAATCCGCCGCCACGCGGGTAGGTGTAGGTAGGTAAATAACAAGGTAACTATACCTATATTTTCGGAATAACAACCATGAGCTTTTCCCGCAAGGATTCACGGATTACAGGTAGTCAAATGTTTGATTGCATAACAGTTCGGGGGCCGCAGTGTATGCGTGTGTTGGTGAACTTTGTCTGGATTCGGCCAGACAGTGCAAAAAACGGCGGTTCGATGACCCCGGCAGACCGACAGCGAACGTATGTCTTCTCCCGCTCGCCGGCACCAGCCCCGAACGCACGTCTTTCCTTGATTCCTCGCTCCGTCGTCGCGGGAAAACGGCCTACTCATAAATCGACAAACCCAGTGCACTTTGACTGCATCGAACCGGGTGATTTTCTGCGCGTTTCCGTAGACGGTACAGTAGGCTCCTTTCACGTGCACGGCAAATTTTACGGCCACGCATTTTATTATTAGGTAGGTAGGTAGGTAGGTATATCAACGAACCCTCGATAATGGACACATTCTTGAATTATCGATACACCTTTTAGGTGTACCTACACCTATCTCAGTCAGCATTGAAAATAAAAATTACCAGCGTCTTAATTAATTGCACATAATCATATTTACATGCATCGCTTTCTTGGCTCCCGATTATTTTACAGTTGTTGGTAACAAGGTTGCATGTAGCAGCTCGGAATATCATATTTTTTTATTAACAATTAATAACAAATAAACATGGCGATTAAACTGTGCGATTTCAATAAACAACGGCGTAAAAGAGTACCTACACAAAAGAACCATCGACGCTCTGCTTGTATTCCCGAGCTTATCGTGGGTTATAAATAAAAACTTGGCGATAAACTTTGTGGCCGAGCGCGATACTTTTATTAGTTATTGTTTCTGAAATGGTGCAATGAATGGCCTCAAATTGAATTATTTTATTGTCGCATTATAGAGAGACGAAAGCCCGGCCGCGCTATTTAATAGCGCCCCTCAATCGTTTTTATTATATTTAGGCGGCTCTGCCTACCTACATACGTCAAGTAGGATCTAATTTACGCCGCGTACCTACCTATGAATAAGTATTAATTGTCACGACGAAATTAGGTACTAAAAATACACTACCTATTTTACAAGAAGCCCTGGGAAACATTATATCGATGCATTTTTTCAGGTCATGAATGTTTGTGGCATTACCGTTGGACAAAAATACCCGATAATCCTATTTATATAATTACCAGGTGCTGCTTTTCGAAAACCTACGGCCATTTAAAAAATTACACATACCTACCTACCTAACGACGATTGGTAAAAATTACAGTTACACACATACACACACCCTTACATATGCGAGACCTATTAGGTACCTAGTAAGCCATATAAATTAGTGGCAGTGTTTTTCGTTTTGTTTATGCCTACATTAGTGCTTGACCTACCAGAACATGTGACGTAGCCATCGGAGGTAGGTACGTTAGTAACGTTTGCCAAAACGCACTGTCGCATTTGGGTTGATGGCTGGGAAAACGTGCACAATAAGCAAAATGGAGATGGGACGAGACAGTGCCCTTGTAGCTTGTAGCACGCACAAAACGTAAGGATACCCTGAGAGCATCCAGGTAAGAACTTAGCACGCAGCGACACCCGACCCGACAGGCCTCAACAAGTGACATTCGACGTTACGCAAAGCACACTACGTTTCTTGTTGCGTAGGTCCGATTCAGAGCCCGCTACGTCTGTCTAGTCTAGACACCCAGCCAACTATTTGTAAATATTGAAGTGCGCTAGCTAGCTGCTCGCAGAACTCGTGGTCCTACTAGACGACGCTATTATATTCGAATCGAGACTCTTCTCGTCGATTTCGTGCCCTTTCTTTTACGAACCTCGCTGCCTCGCTCATTTTTTTAGGCTCTACTTATTCTCATAACGTTTGAATTAATACTGTAATACGTCTTGCAATAACATTTTGTAGCATTAAAATACTGAAACGGGCTAGGTGTCGCGGGTACCTATATCTATTATTGCGGTTTTCTGGTTTTTATGGCGAATTGGAAAGCCCAATTTCCATAACGTTCATATTCCAAATTATTATTGAAATATTGAGCGCCCATTGCCATACGCGGTACCTACCTAAATGCTCGTCAAAAGCGTTTACGTAGGTAGGAATCGCGATTAATTGCTATTCGCAATATTATCGAGGAACCCGGCAAATTAATTCGAGTGCAGTCTGCCTATTTTTGGCCCTATGTTAATTTTTCACTTCGGATATACAGTAAACGAAAATATATAAAAAATCGGAAATTTTTCGTAGATTTCAATAAACCAAAATACAAACAACTGGCACCTCCGGGTCTCATAGTAAATTGGGTCCAAAGATGGCGCAATAAATAAAAATGTGTGAAAGCGCGGAATAAATAAAAATGTTAGTACATTTCGAGAAAATTTTAAACTGAAAATTGACTCCAAATATGAAAACATGTATGAGCTATCGAGATTTTAAAAAAACGCGATTTTTTCGAAAAAATTAATTTTTGCAAAAAGTTCATAATATATTTAAATTTTTTGAAAATGATATTTTTCAGTTAGTAGCGAGCTACACTTTCACCGAGTTTCGTGAAAAAATAATTCGTTGTCACGGGGGTTTCAAAAAGCCGCGATTTTTAAGGATTTTTTGCTAATAAAAAATTTATTTTTGAATTTTTTGACATCGAATTTCCGCAGATCGATCCGTAATTAATAGTTCTACAACTTTCTTTTGTATAAAACTTTCTTTCATTTCATGGCACCATGACAGATTAAAATTGAAAGACCTGTTTTTGGCTGATGACTTTTTCTCATTCTTGCCAAAGAATGCATATATATTTTTTAATTATATTAGGATATCGGGATTACGACTATATGTTAAATAGTTTTTGAGCAAAATCGATCGAAATTAATGGTACAATTATTTATTATATGGTACGTTCACGGAATGCTAGTGATTTAAGGTAAAAAGTATGGTACAATTCCATAATTATGGTACATCCGGCAACACTGATTGGTGCTGCTATTGCTGCTGCTTTTATAGTTATGAATTGTGCTTAAGGCGGCTGCACACAACGATAAATCGTAGCCATACAAAAACTGCGCAGTTAAATCGGATATCCCTGTAGCGTCCACACGCATAGATATCTGTGTCGATAATTAGTTTACTGCAGAGATTTGAACGTTGAACGAGCAACATAACAGTCGATGATGACACATGCTAGCGGTTTTATGTCTTATTTAGCTCTTATTATTTTTCTTTACAACTACTTCTCGATTTGCGCGAGGATCAGTTGCCTTATATATTTCTATGATTCCTATTATATGCCGCTTCCTTT
Organism: Tetropium fuscum; assembly: GCA_964058915.1. Classification (NCBI taxonomy): domain Eukaryota; kingdom Metazoa; phylum Arthropoda; class Insecta; order Coleoptera; family Cerambycidae; genus Tetropium; species Tetropium fuscum. Next base: position 37,347 of record CAXKVY010001370.1, on the reverse strand, counting down.
TTATTGCGATCAAGGCTCATTTCCATAACTTATAAATTCTTCTAACTGTTCGCGATATCCAGTTTGCTCTTTTTGGGACATGTCGAAACTTGCGTAGTGCCTGAGCGCATACGACACTCCCCACGGACCAGAGACAACAAACTGAGCTATTGATCGTCGCTATCGATTCACACGCTCCGATAAAACGGTGCAAACGCAAATTGCACGGATTAATTGGATAGAAAAATGGGCTTGCTCCGATGAGGCCTAAATATTTGCTACGTTTATCATCTACACGCTCGATAAATCGGTGTCGATCGATTTGTGCAGATAAATCGCTACGATTTATCGTTATGTGTGTAGCCGCCTTTATATGCAGTTAATGAAAAAAAGTATATTATCAGAAGAAGAAGAAGATGCGGCAGCCTACAAAAAGAAGAAAAACCTTACTAGAAACTCTACATGACAACATGACGTAATTAGATATTTCTCCAGCCCAAAGCCCAAGTTCCTTTTATTATTTTTTAAGCGTCATAAACAAGATTTCTGTTTTTATGATCATTATGCCATACTTTTCATTCATACATGTACCTACTAGGTATCGATTCATCTTCATAAACATCAAAAAATCCTAGTATATTTTAATTACACACATTTAGAAAAAAGAAAAAAACTAAATTTGACCAGAACTACAAAAATAGCATACGAAATTTGAATGAATGTGCGTATCGCCTGCAACCGCAAATATTTGTCTCCTTCGACTCCAAATAGTATGTATATTTTACAAATATTCCGAAAAAATAGTTTTGAAAGGAGATTAAAAATTTAAATACACAAATTCGTCTGACACCTGTCAGACAGTTGGATTTGGTTAATACATAAATATTAACTGCATCTTTCATTTAAACATATTTTCCATCTAGTGCATTGCTCCCCATTCTTCAAGAGTTTATAGAAAGTCTGGCAACAGCGCACCGCCCCGTCGACGCGACACACGCAAACGGTTAGCCGGTGTCTTGTTTAATCTGCGCGCGCAAGTTCGTTGTGCTATTTACGGACTGGCACAGATGAAATGAAATAGATGTTCCAGAATCGCGTGTGAGCGACAGAGATAAACGTAGTCCATAAAATTTTACACGCGATAAATTGTAAAAGGAAAGAATATTCCGTGCCGGGCTCAGTTTCTTGACGTCGTCGGTGTTTGTTGTTATGTCAGACATCACGTGTAGTGTGTTTTTTTAAGACAATTTTTATTTTTGAAGGAACATATTTATTTTGTTGTAGTTAACTTTTAATGGATATTGGATTAGTGTGTCTATGTTTGATAAATAGTAAACTTATATTCGTGTTTACTTTTTAGTAGGTATTTAATAAATTAATCATGCATAAGATCGGCGATTTAAAAACTTTGAGTAACTTTTCACTGGAAGAAAAACTTAAAGTTAAAGAATTAGTACGGCCAACGTCTGATTTAAATATTATAAAACAAAGTGGCAGTGGACAAAAAATCTCGATCTCGTAAATTTAATAAAACTACCTACGGTAAAAAATAATTGAGGTTTGGAGGTGACGGACTTTAAAACTATCTCGTTAAAAACTTTCATCGCGTGTGTTAATTAAATTAATTTTATAACTTTTTTTAAATTGACAAAGACTTTAAGTAGTTCTAGGAGTTAGTTTTCTATAGGATTATATCTGAGGAGGTTAGAAGTAATTTACAACTACTGTAGGTAACTAATCTTCTATAATCTTTTTATTGATTAATCATTTTGTACTAATACATTAGGACTATTTTTTGAAAATTATCTATAAAAATAAATGTGTGTGTTGAAAATCCAAACAAAAATGCACCCTTAAAGCCGGTGGCCATGGTAATCATAAACTCAAATAATTATTCTTGTGGAAGTCTGTATTTTTGTTCAAATTGATATTTTATTGAAATTCTGAAGTGCCAGGAAGACGCGTGAAAAATTTTCGCACTTCATTATGTGTCTTTGCCAGTTCTGGCACCACCTATCTAATTTGGCACGAGCCGACGCTGGTTGGACTTGATTTCTTACTCGTGTGAACAGAAATCCCGATCTTTGTTCAACATAGGTAGGTATAGGTACCAAGTTGGGTAGGTACTACAACCTGAATGCAAATATTGAATGATAAACCTAACTATACCCAATACCTAGTTTCCTAGTTATGCCGAACGTCAAAATTAAATGGGTCTTGAAAGTCGTGTTTACATATCAAAGCATAAAGGAAGCAACTACCTATGTACGTGGTATAATATGAAACACACATGTAGCATTATGCACTTACAAGTAAATACCTACATCAGGGAACCTTTTTACTTAAAACAAATCGTTTGAACAAAACAAATCTTTCAGCAGTACCAAGTATTTTAGAGTGTTTCGCTTTAATTTCTAGTTTTTCTAATAAAAGCTACAGAAATAATAAATAGGTATAGCTAGCTAGGTAAGATAAATTCCATGACTTGACAATAGATAGGTACAATAGGTACATATACCTATGTGGAACATGAATTTAATACAAATAAAAAGGAGCGACGTAACATGTGGTATCTTACTAGGTTACTTATGACAGGGAGATAGGTACCTACCTATGTAAGTATGCAAACATTGTCTGCAATAATACTACAATGACTTCCCTACAGTTAAAATAAGATAACACTCGGTTTTAATTAGAACTGGTGATAATATCGGGATCGCCACGTAATTAATGTTTCTGCAATAGTTTTACTTATCTCACCGAAAACAGTGTCTTTTTCCTGGACTGTGGGGCCTCGCTCGCTTCCAGGGCCGCGTAGCGGTAAAAAGGCCCGAAAAACCGCTGAAACTCCTAGCGACGGACCGAATAGGTGACGAGCTAGGACTCGGTGGGGGAGGCGACGCTACGTGCCATGCCATGACGATGCTTTCGCGTGGGTTGTTCAACCCGCACACGGCCTGCCGAGATTCCTACTTCCAAGGGCGTTCAACACACCAGACACTGGCCAACCTTGTTGCCACGTCGTCGCCGGGGACGAGGTGACAACGTTTGCGAGCTGTGCTAATGTCACTTGACTCTTGACGGACTGTTTGCTTTTCGTGCGGCGTGGTGCGGTGGCGATCATACGGACGGCGACTCTCGTGTCCTCGTGGCCCGCCCGCAATGGAAGAGGCAAGGCGCTGGCACAGTTCCTGCGAAAAATGCCTGTTAATATTATTTTCGCATAATTTAATTGAGGCAAAGCACCCCCGAAATACGTATAATTTGTGGTTTTCACTGTAGAAACTGTCAATTATTACGTAGGTGGGTACGTAGAATACCTACATATTGACAATAAGTAGGTATGCGAGATTGCTCTGTACAATTTACTAAAAAAAAAGAGTCAAGACTATCCCGGCGGCGATACGATACGATATGAATCTTGAGCTATAGGTATGCAGTCCGCATAAAAATAGATAGGCAAATAATAGGTACCTACCCACAACGAGCATTTGTTTTGGCCAAGGCGACTTCGACTTGGATTAAGTAAGGTTAGTAACGCACGTAGCTTGCGTCATCTGCATGCATTTTGAGTGGGTCAATAATATATAGGTACCTACGCACCTAGGGACAAAAATGTTCATACTAATTACGCCGCATTTACCAAAAATTATAATTAGCATATTGTTTTCTCCGCTATATCGTGCAAGGCTATGCCATGCCGACAAAGTACGTACTCACAAACGGTTTTGTGTTTTATTTTTTGCGGCCGTCATTACATTAGTTCAATTAGTCAATTTTATTTTGAATTTTCGAAGGCGGGAAATGTTTAACTTTGTTTTCGCCGCGGGAACTCACTTATTTTGCCCCAAATGTTTCAAGATTTTGCGTAAAAAATCTGCTTTTTTGACAGCTAGTTAAAGTTGGTCTTCTTCTTGTTCAAATGCTCGTGTACGTGTACTTATTATAAGATATGAAATGAACTACTACTTAATTTGTTTTATTTTACGAATTTTATGACAGATATTTCCATTTTGAGACGTATTTAGGCAACAACACCTCTACTACAAGGACAAAGTGCTGCCTCGTGACGTCACCATCCGGAGGCCTACGAGATACTTATGTTATTACGGGCTTTATGTAGTTATTTAGGCAGGTATGTGTGAAATCGTTTTAATGTAGTTTTGGAGATCAATAAAAAGATCAGACTAAACAAAGATATTACGGCATAAATGTATCGGAATCTATGAAAAACACAGGTAAAGAATCATTTAAATGGTTAGCTGTTAACTGTTTCGAAATAGAGTCAAGTCAAAATTAGATGTGTCAAAATTATTAGAGTCTAGGTTAATTGTTTTAAGAAAACTGAAAAGTAATTCGTGATTAATTTTAGACACAGGAGCAATAAGTATGAACAACTTCTTTAAAATTTGAACAAATGCTAGTAATCATAAATGTATACGCAGATGTCGCTAACGAATCGTTATTATTTATTGCAGCATTTATTACAACATTACCACCTTTATAATCTAAATATGGATCAATGTGAATTTCATCCATTAGTAAACTAACATATTTGTCTTGGTCTTTTAAATATTTAAAGATTTTTTTGTGCATATGTTAAAAAAGTTTTCTTCTCATCAATATGAGGATCAGTTAGAAAACCATTACAGACTCCTTTGATTGTTTCGGGACGGGGCAAAATTATAGGTCCACGATTTCGTAAATATCTAGGTATATGCATGAGGACTAATTGTATATAAAATTGAACAAAAAACCATAGTGGTAATGGAACATCTATAACGTTCTTTTGATAATGTTCGCTATTTAAGTTATTCAGAGATAAATTCAATTCCTTGTGAAACATTTTCGTCCTCTATTTTTAAGTTTTTAAGTACATTGGACATAACGTTCAAAACATGGTTAAGCTTTGACATGTCTGTATGTATGTCTGAAAATGTATTTCATGTAATTCTGTAAGTTTTTCGTGTTTGCCTTTTCGATACGATATTTTCTTTGACAAGTATTTGGGACAGTTCGGAAATTTACTTGGTACGCTAGTTTCTTTTAATAGGGGTAAAGCTAAATTAACTGAAACGATCTCACCAGTTTTTGTATCCTGTTGGGAAATTTTCTAAATAAAATCATCCTTTTCAAAGTGACACTCACACACTCGGGAATTGTCACTCGGCACGAGAGCCATTTTCTGCGATACTCTTCGTCTCTGGGAAAACGAAACACCCGAACTTTTCTATTGTTTTCGTATTTTCCTGTACAACCGGGAACACAACACTTTTGGAGCATTATGATATGATACCGCAACAAATAAACCGTTAAAAAAGATCAAGAATAGATTAGGAACTAGGCAAGCGCGCGCGTGTAATAACAATATCCCCTCTAGACAAGAGGTGTTTTTGTTGGCACGTGGCGGCGTCCTATACTAAAACCCAAAACAAAACATCGTTAACAGGGTTGCCAAATTACAATTGACACGAGAGTTGTTAGTTGCTTGCTTCTTAATGACTTTTTGCGGCCAATTTGATTTGATAATTGACTAATGAGAAAGCTACTTTATTTTATTTACATTCTGATTTGTTTACATTCTAAATATAGTACAACATATAGGCAGAGAAGCGTCGCACTGGAACCTACTGGCATCGCCGCTTGGACCGACCTAGACAAGCCTGTTGAATTAACTTAGAGAATATATTAGCCTCCATCTGGGTAAAGCCCCCAGAGCGTGACGTTACCATGATATTTAAAGTAAGCACTTTGTCCTTATTAGAGGGGTTATTGATTCAGGTCAAAATGGCTAATTTTATGATTTTAGGACACTGAGAGCCCTGTATTACTACATAAAAGAAAATCGCGGATGAGCGATGGTGATGAGAGTATTAAAAATATTCCCTACTTAATTTCTATTGCCGCAAAACTCGTATCTCTGAGCACTCGCCTTCAGACTATGTAAGATGGAAATTTATAACGTATTACGGCTCTGTGTTCTGTTGCAAATACTGAATAACCCAAAACGTCAATAATAATTTCATTGCCTACATTACGCAACGTTAGATTCGGCAAGAGAAGAGAAAATAATGCTTAAATTAAAACAGTAAAACATTTTGACACGAGTAGGTACAATCGTAGGCAAAAGTATTGCATAGGTATTTAAAAAGTGAACTTTATGTTCAATCTTTAAATTCATCTAAACTACGGTTAGGTACCTACCTACTTCCCCGATTTTGATGATTTTTTTTGCGTATTTGGTGCTTCGTTCTTCAACAAGTTTGACATGTTTACTTAAAATCTACTTTTTGTTTTTTTACAATAAAATAATTTATTTTAACAGTGATTAGTGTTAGTGAGTGGCTATTTTCATAATGCAGGTATTCCATTTGTAGGTGTAAAAAATATGAAATAGCGTCTGTAATTTGAAAACCAAAAGAGGTAAACAGAAAAATGTCTCCAAGTTATGTTTGCTACAACTTATTTGTTTGACACATATCGAGTATTTAAAAATACGTATCAGGTACTTAGTCTGGTTTATTTTGAAACTTTTTTGCTTTAACCGTATTAATAATACGTAATTAATATTACCGTAATATATATATATATATATATAAAAAAATAAAATTCACTACCATTTTCATTACAACACTATTGTAATTAAACAATATTTAAGGAAGCGGTTGTTGTTAATGGTATTGATAAGGTGCACATATAATAGAGCGAAAACGAGGGAAAATTATGAATTTTTTTTTTACGTACAACCAGACGACAAGTTATGTGTTATTTGGAAGCTAGAATTGGTTTTTACATTTTTTGTGGTACAGAACTTTTTTATATCAGATTTTTAAAAACCGTGTTTTTTACGTTTACATCATCATATCTCCAGATCAACGTAATTTATCTCTTTAATTTATGGAAATTTTTATATACATGCTGCGAAGAAATTGAAGACATTAATGAAGTTTTGAGTAAAGAAACATTTTTTTTATGCAAAACGTGTTTTTTACGAGCTTTTATGTAATTGACTATGTAGATGTATACTCGTATAGTACAATTGCAATTATCCTCAACCGATCGAGCTGAAATTTTGCACGCACGTATAGTTTGGATGACAATGCACGGTGAGCTGACGTCACTCTAAATCCAATATGGCGGACTCCCAAAGATGGCGGACCATGTTTTTTTTTAAGCAACCCCATGATATAGATATCAAATGAAGGGGTTCGAGGAGAAAAAATCAAAATGGCGGAAAACAAGATGGCCGCTATACCAATTTTAAAGAATCATAACTCGGCAAAGGTTAGGGACCGTTTGGTGATGCTCGAACAAATGTTGTAGGACAGACAGGGGTCAATTGGTGGCGGCAAAAAATTCAAGATGGCGATCAAAAATTTAGTAGCAGCAATCTGTCTGAAATTCTGTTATCCCGGGGTTCTTGGAGCACCTGCTTACGATTTTGGGGTAGAATTGTTCGGGTTAAAATATGTTCGATTGATTCAAATCGAACATTCTATGAATAATCCGTTAAAAGAAAAATATCCCTGTGATATTTTATGGATGTCTAAAAAAGAATATTCATTCCGAGACAGACGTTCAGAGAAGATTCCCATATAAAACAGTAGCTGTACATAATAGCAATTCTCAATTTCTTTTTTCTAAATAAAATTGCCTTAATTGACTGGCAATTTATGCGTGTTTTATCAAAATTTTATTAGTAAATATCCAGGGCTCTCTTGAGAGCAAACTTCCACATTAATTTTATGATTTTAGGACAATATTCTGTAGAATTTTAGGGCCTTTTAGGACATATTAATGAAAATTAAGTTTTACTCTCAATACTAAATGTCTCTATATTAAAAAATATGGTTAAAAATACTGGGAGAATATTCTTATTTCACTCATCTGGATATTCCTGTAATATTTTCTACATAATGTTCCATTAATATGTATATTCCATTTAATATGTATAAATCGGATATTCTATGAATAATATGTTAGAAGAAAAATATTGCTGTGATATTTTATAGATATCTAAAAAGAATATTCCTTTCGGGAGGTTCATAGAATATTCGCATAAACAAACAGTAGCTGTAGATGGTAGCAATTTACCAGCTGCTATTAACATAAAATATGTTACAAAACAGATATTCTTTGCATTTGAATGTTTTAATTTGAATTTTTTTTCTTTTATTTTGGCTGCAAGTCGCCTTATTTTCACTTTCGTTCATCGTGAACAATTTAAAAGAAGACTCTTTTGGATTCCTTTGGTATATTCTTTGCGTAAACAGAAGTTGTTGCAATCGGCCATTAATTCGATAATTTTATGACAGATATTTCAGTTTTAGGACGTTTTTAGGATTAAATGGCTAATTTTATGATATATTTATGATTTTAGGACACTCTGAGAGTCCTGAGCAATTGTTTTTTACTATTAATTTAATAACTATAGACTCAATCATACATAATATGTGGTACCGTGTTTTGAAAACACCCCGTATATATATAACCCAGAGCCATTTACATCTTTTTAACAAACATATTGCGAAAATAAATTCTGCCAAGGACTTTGGAAAGATACAAAAAATTAATCCCCATCTTAACGATCATTGAATATTTAGGATTCATCCTTTTTTATGTGGTACGTTTCCGTATACATAGACATACCTTGACGTGTGACGGAAAGTTCTTTTTTTGTCCAAACATTAGTACTTTGGTAAAGTAAATAGTATACCTACCTATTGTGTGGGCAATCGAGACCGATCTATAACACGACGGCATGGCACAAATATAGGGATTCTTTAACAATTATTAAAAATTCGGATCTCCCGGAAGTTCTCCAGACACTGAAGATAAACACCAGACGGACGGACCCAAACACTTTGTGACAATCTGCGCATATACATGGTGAGACAAAAAATAAGTGTACATTGCGTCCATCGCTCTATTGCGTCTGAGTATCGGACGCGGTAAAGTTCATCCTTGCAAATCATGTCTCCCGCCATATTTATAGTTCCATACTGCCGCTAACTTCTGGAGATTGCCGCCTTTATATCAAATTCAAAAAATCTTCAAATACCTAGGAGCCAAGTGTTATTTACAGATTTAATGGAAATAAAAATGGAAATGAACGCGACAATGGGCGTTTTGGGCGTCTGCGCCAAAAGCAGAATTTTACAGGAGAGACAAAAAACGTGGCGCACCTAGATTTTGTCCCAAATTTGATGTTCAATAACTTTTAACCTAGCCTATCGATTTTGATAATTTTTTTTTTGTTTCAAAAGGCGATTCTTGCGGGTGACTATTTTGTAATTGGCTTTCCATAAAAAATGTATTTTTTAATATGTACAGCCATTAAAAACCGATTATGATTTTGGCACGAAATTTGATTGTCGCTGTGGAGTGAAATTTTATTTGTATTGAATTCTTAGGTTGGTCACGGTGTTTACCATTCTTTTTTTAATATTCTCCTTTTTGAATCACCTCTCTAGCCCCTTCAGCAACGAAGATGCGACATTTTAGATGAAACGGTGTTATTAAGTTTGATATTTAACAAGAAGGCTATGATAACGGTTAACACTGAAACGTCAAAAGATTCAGTTGAAATTCTCGTGAAAAAAAAAATTCAGTTAAAAATGCGTTCTAAAAGAAAATGCCAGTGCAAATTAGTCCAATTCAAGTAGCTAGAGTTGTGGCTTTGGTAGAAGATGGAAGGAATCAAAGATATGCAGCTCGTATTATTGGTCTACCAGAAACAACTGTCCGAAGAGCGATCCAGCGCTAACGAGAAACGGGCCAATACGGCAGACGTCCAGGTTCGGGTAGTTCCAGGATTATGCAAAATATTGACGACCGATTTATTGGTCTGCAAATATCGAGGAATCCCTATCAAACAGCTGCGATCACAAACCGAAATTTAAGAAACGCACGAGGAACAGTTGTGTCAGATCGAACAATTTGTCGGAGATTCAGGAGTCTCGATTTGATCGCAAGAAAACCTGCTATTGGAATGCGATTACTTCGACGACATCGAGTAGCTCGTTTGGATTTTGCTCGAATTCATCCTGTTTGGAATGAGTTGCAATAATCTCAAGTTTTATTCACTGACGAATCAAGATTCATGTTGAGATCAGTATAGACGGGCGTCGGAGGGTCTGAAGAAGGCGACGCGTGGGGAAAGATACGAGGATGGTATGTTCAGTGAACGGGAGAGTTTTGGCGGTGGTTCACTAATGGTATGGGGTGGATTTACCAGCGATGCCTGTACAGAATTATTTGTGTTTCCACCACGGCAATCTCTAAATGCAGTCAGATAGATAGAGATCTTGAATGAACATGTTGTCCCATTTGCACCTTACATTGGCGAAGAATTCCTCTTAATGCAAGATAATGCACGACCGCATACAGCAGCGATGATAACACAATTTTGAAACGATGTCGGAATTAATCGTATGCCGTGGCCCGCTAAAAGCCCTGATATGAATCCCATTGAGCATTTATGGGATGAATTGGGACAACGTGTTCGTAGACGCAACCCAGAGAATCTGAATGAATTGAGGATTGTTTTTACAGAAGAATGGGACAATATCCCTCAAATCGCTATCACAAATTTGATTGAAAGCATGCCTAGGCGTATGGAAGCTGTTATAACAGCCAGAGCTAGGAGGAAATACTTATTATTAGTTATTAGTTAGTTTGTTGTTCAGTTATTTTTTAAGTTTATTGTTTTAATCATTAATAATTACAGTCGTTTTACTAAAATGTCGAATAATTCTTTGTTTGTTATTTCTTTTTCATGTTGTTTGTACTTGTAAGTAACAATTATTTCAGCGTCCGTAATCGAAAACGCTAAACATTTCTTAAACGATGAACTTTTTAGACATTTTCAGCTCCACGGCCTCCTTGTTGAATATCAAACTTAATAACACCGTTTCATCTAAAATGTCGCATCTTCGTTGCTGAAGGGGCTAGAGAGGTGATTCAAAAAAGAGAATATTGAGAAAAGAATGGTAAACACCGTGACCAACCTAAGAATTCAATACGAATAAAATTTCACTCCACAGCGACAATCAAATTTCGTGTCAAAATCATAATCGGTTTTTAAAGGCTGTACATATTAAAAAATACATTTTTTATGGAAAGCCAATTACAAAATAGTCATCCGCAAGAATCGCTTTTTCAAACAAAAAAAAAATTAACAAAATCGATTCTCTGGTTTAAAAGTTGTATATATCAATAATTTTCACCACTTTTTTCAACATTTTGGTTCATACGCCTCTTTGACATGATGAAAGTTTTCCTATTGATGGGCGTATATGACTTAGTAAACAACCGACAATGGCAAAAAATCTTTAGAAATATCAGATTAATTTTACTGGTCATAAATAAATGGTCACCTTTCATTTTCACCCCACTTTTCAAATTCTTGACTTATACGCCTCTCTGTTATGATAGAAGTTTTAATAACGGTGGGCGTATATGCACTTAGATCGATTAATATACACACTTTATACAGCACTAAGAAAGTTTAATTTAACAAAACGAGCATTTATAGAAAAAATAATTAACAGAAACATATTTAGGTATTTTTAGTAAACTAAGGAAGTTTAATTTTACAAAAAAGGTATTAATTAAAAAAAACAGAACAAATCATTGATTAGATATTTTTTGTACTTATTTATAAAAATAATTAGAAAAAATATTAAACAAGTTCCTCTTCCTTTTTCTTTTTAATAACTGTGCTCTTAAAGCACAGAGAGCGGGAAGTCATCTTCTGGTGTATTTCGACTTTCGTGGGGTAATGAGATGTAAAAGTTGTGTTAGGCTCTAGGAATGGTATAGTCTTTTATAGGGTTTCAGCTCAAATGCCAAATACTCGCTCCTTCCCTTTCTTTTAAATACATTAACTGCGTGAAACTCATCTTCCCAATATTTATTTAAAAAAATGGGTACCTGGATCTGACTTTTTGAAATGCAGCTAACGTACTCTTTTCCAAATCATAGTTTTATTTTGGAAAGAGAAATTATAATCTTTAATATATCTATGTCTTTAATTATCTTTGCGAATTCCACAAGTTTCTTAGCATGTGAACTGATTTTACATGATACTAAATAAATCTGAAGCTTAAATACGCCAACAAGCACATTAAAGTTCTGAAGACAACTAACGGCACTGTTGCCAGATTACGGCCGATTTTGTGTGAAAAATCTGTAGGTATTTAATACTAAAAATATGTGCAAAAAGAGACCAACAAATTAACCAAAACCACATGAATTTAACGGATTATTAACATACGCCCATATGACATAATTTAAATATGAGAAGCGGCGTATACGCCTTTAATTTTTTTCGATTTTTTCTTTATTTTACGCCGAATATGTAAACCATCTCGTCAGATTGTGCACCTTAATTAGAGGTAATATGTAAGGTAGAGGCTTTATATATGGTTTATAACAGACCTCCCAACTTTTAAACAAACGCAAATCCTAACATAGGCGGATGACACGGCAATAATAGCCTCGATCTCCTCTAAAATAGAATTATATTTAAAGCTTTAAAAGCTGAAAATAAACCTGGCAAAATCGAGCTGGTGAACTTTACTAAAAAGTTCGAAAATACATACAACGAAATACATTGATGAAGATAGAAAGGAAAGAAATCCAAGGAAAACCCTACGCGAAGTATCTAGGTGTAAATCAAAACTATAATAAGGATGAGAGCAGGTTTTTATCATTATTTTTCTGCGAAATTCAACAATAAGAGTAAAAACAACACCAAAAACCCAAACTAAACAATAAATATTAACTAGCAATAGAATTGCAGGCAAACCCCCCCCCAATAAGAGCGACAGCGGAGAGAGGATCGAATTCGACGGCGGGCGTACGCAAGGAACTGCGATTTACATTTAAGAAGCGACAAGATTTACATCTAAGAAGACGTAACAGGGTACCTAAGATGAATGAAATCTCTCGTATATAGGTGAAATCACGTCCGATTTGCATAAAAAACTTAGGCTAATGCCGTCAACTTACAGAACAGACAGAAGAATACCTTAAAAATCACTACATTTGCCGCACTACTTGAATTTGCGCTTAGTGACGTCACATGATTTTATCGTTTTAGAATGAAACAAACAAAAAATAAGGGTATCTTCTTTTTCCATTTACTTTCTGCTGCCATTGTTAACAAAAACTGCAAAAATACCCCATTGTGTTTAGAGATGAAGCACCATTCGCTATTGCGCCATTATTATAACTGACTATTTGTTGCTTGCAATTCAAGCATGTGATGTCGGTGATATCAAATCTTTCAATAATTATATGCACGAGCAAAAGTGATAGAAAATTAGAGCTTGAGAATTAACTTACTGACACGAAATAAACGAGTAAGTACCCCAATATTTGAATGAAATGATCTTTAAGAAATAAATGATATCGATTGTTTTATTTCGGATCATAATAAAGTTTTATCATCACATTGAATTTTATGTGTTTTATTTCAAAATATTTTCCTGAAGCTCACGATGAATCATCTATTAGTACTTACCGGCAAAAAAATGTAATTTTTTTCAAAAAAAGGTTCATTTTAGATATAGGGAATGCTAAATAAAATGAGAGTATAGAACTCTAGGGCAAACTGAAACATGCAAGAAAATAAAGGGTCCTCTATCTAGGAAAAGTAGGTGGTTAGTTGGGCGACGCGCTAAGTTGACTGGTTGGACCGTTGACTGGGTCGAACCCACTTCGTCGAATCACCTTTGAGGTTTATTAAGTAGGCCTGCACACAGGGCATTCTGCGGAGACTCGGCAGATTGCTTCGTGGATAATACCTCCGAAGTCCAGAATAATAGATAGTGACTCATACCCGCTGCTTTCGTCTATCGCAGTTAAAACAAAGCCGCTGTCTTGGTCTTGGTCATTGAAACGCTGTCCGAGTCACAGTAGGTATTTACTATATTAGCAAGTAAACGTGGGGCCATGTCGTTACGCATTACCTACGTAAAATTAAATAGTAGCCTGTTTCTTGGCAATGGTTTTCTACTACTTCCTCTTCTTCTTCGTGTATTTTCTCTACGGTGACGTTCATTACTGAATACATTCAATAATGTTCTTCCTCCTGTACATTGATACCTAGACAACATGTATTCAACAGTACAACGTTATATCCCATGAAAAAACACGCAAAATAAGCATAAACAGTTGGCTTGCTGTAAGGTACTGGTATTATCAATCGATCGCGACAATTTTCATCAAGACCGGTAGGTACGTACGCGGTGACACGCTGGGGAGCGTTAATGATTTTGCAATAACCCGCCATATTAAAATTTTTCATTCGGACGCAGGGCATTTGGTTGAGCATTCTAATAGCTACGTAATATAGCATTTTCAAAGAATTCAGAAAAATCTCCCAATTTTGTTTCGAATTTTTTAAATGTCGAGAGAAAAGTAAAAAGTGACATTTTCAAAATTATTTTGCAATTAAAAACCATGACGCATATCTTCGTGCTTATTCTAACTTTCTTAAAACTAGAATATATACGTTAAAATCTTTCAAGCCGTATTTCAACGGATTCCTTCCAAAGTCCAGATCCACGTTTTCTTTTTTTTTCTGACACTCCTTTTCTGATACTCCCGAGGTGTATAACACTCGGAGTAGTTTCAACAAACACCAAAACACTTTCACTTCGCTCGACGTGCGTTTCGCCAACCAAGTTGGCATCATCCTCATCGCCAACCAAGTTGGCATCATAACCCTACTGTACCTAGATTGTATTGTCTACCAAAAATTCATAAGCCAGGGAAGTCGGCGCGTCCAATAGTATCGTCTATCGGATCTCCGACTTACCACTTATCAAAATGGTTGACTAAGGAATTTGAAAGTTTGCCCATTGCACAGCCTAGTTTTTCAGTTAAAAATTCGAATGATTTCATTGATAAGGTCAAGAATATTCAATTGCAAGAGGGTGAAATTTTGATTTCCTTTGATGTTTGTTCATTATTTCCGAGTGTACCAATTCCACAGACCTTTGGACTATCTTGAGGATTTACTCGAATTAAACAGCTATAGAAAAGAAGTAATAGAAGAATATATAAACCTTACAAAACTTTTTGTGAAACAAAATTGCTTCCGTTTCAATGACAAGTTATATGAACAACATGAAGGTAACAATGTCTTCATGAGTCGATTTGAAACTGAAGCAAAAGGAGAATTCGAGTATTTTCCTAGGATTTGGCTTAGGGATGTGGATGACATTTTTGCCGTGTTTGACACTAAGATTGCCGATGTAGAAAACTTAATTTTCAAATTAAATAGTCGTTTCACTTCTGTAGAGTTTACATATGAACTAGGAAATAATGGAAAACTTCCATTTTTAGATGTATTAGTAATTAAAAATAGTGACAATAGGTTAGAATTTGATATATATATATATATATATATATATATATATATATATATATATATATATATATATATATATATATATATATATATATATATATATATATATATATATATATATATATATATATATATATATATATATATATATATATATATATATATATATATATATATATATATATATATATATATATATATATATATATATATATATATATATATATATATATATATATATATATATATATATATATATATATATATATATATATATATATATATATATATATATAGAAAAGATACCAGTAGGTACGATCAGATATATCCCTAATGACTCTCACCATTGCTATCAACATAAAATGGCAAGTTTAATTTTCTTGTCCATCGTTTACTAAGTTTCCCTCTCAGTAATGAGAGGTTTGAAAAAGAAAAAGTATTCATTAAAGATATAGCTGTGAGTAATGGTTATCCTAGAGATATAGTTGAAAAACTAATTAGGAAGCGTAAATTTAAGGACACACTTCGTAATTCTACGACCTTTCAAGAGGATATAGAGACTCCAAAATATGTATCCATCCCGTACGAACCCCGGTTTACTCGTGGTTTGAGTAAGGTTTTCAAAAACGTGGGTATAACAGCGATTCATTCGTCGAGCAACAAATTACAACAACTTTTAGACAATCCAAAGGATAAAATTGTTCCAAATGAAAGGTCCGGGATTTACGAAATTAGTTGTAATGATTGTGATCGACAATATATTGGACAAACGAGACGGTCAAATAACACCAGATTTAAAGAACATATGGCTCATCTAAAATATGGAAGAACAGATAAGTCTAGTGTTGCACAACATGCTTTTGACAACAATCCTAGAATAGATATTAGTAATTTAAGATTAGTTAGAAATGTGACCAATAATAGACAGTTGGATGCATTTGAGAGCATAGAAATTGTAAAATGTAAAAGTAGTATGAATAGCGATAAGGGACCTATACCGTATAGCCCGCTTTACGCGTTGCTTAGCAACCGATCATTGAAGCGTGATTAGTCAACAAATTTCACGGTGATATCATTAGTGACGTCACCATGAAAATAGTATAAACATGGTAGATTTTGTAGTTTAAGATCATCAAAGGTTCCAGTCCTATACAGTAGAGGTGTATGTTGCACTGTTGATAACGTATGTAGGACAACTGGCCCAACACCTTCTCTGATTTTAGGTAATCTCCGTTTCTAGGCCTTTCATAAAAGCTGGAACCAAAGGGCCCAAAGTTATCAGTCAATATCCATATGGTCAGCCAGCGGCATAATGTATGTAGGTAATGCTCTTTCCAGATTCTGCTCCGGATAACCTGCATTCAAGATATATTTTACAGCATTTCGTATACCATCTTCTTCAATCAGCTGCAAAACTATGGACATTGCAGGACATTACTAGGATCAGTTATTTCATCGTATAAGGCTTTAAGGGCGGCAAAAACCTGTTTTGGATTAGAACATTCCTTGGCCATGGCCATTTCCGCAAAAAAATATGTTGGCCATGAATAGACTAATATATTCCTACTTGGGTGCATATCGTTGTAATTTACCCAGATGGTAATAAACGGATTTATACTAAAAGTTAATATAAAACGAAAACACCCGCATGTGATAAATCATGTTCTACAGCTCGCATATTAATATTAGTGTCTCTGTCACAATAGTTATGATCCATAGCCATAATAATGAACTTTACACAAGTAAACCAGGGAAAAAGAAGCACAAAACCAATATTTTAAGACACACTATTTGAGTAAACAAAAATCAACACAGAAAAACAAGAACCACCACGTGCAACAAAGCTTAAAAATATAGGTTATGCGTTATACTGTTACGCCAGAGAACACTATGGTTATGCTATGTGTATTAGTTCGCGATATGGCCGTTAAATATTGATGACGCTCTTGAGAAATGATGCATTTTAGTTTATTAATTTTTATGGGTTGGTGTTGATGTCAAAAATATTGCTGTCAAATCAGATTTTCTATCGTTATAGAAATGGAAATGGTTATTATGGAAAAAAATCGTTCATTTAATTCGTTCTAGGTACCTACCGATAATATTGATATGTTTTATTATATTTTATAACTTTTTATTTTTTTAGGCCAACTTCAAGATGGCCCAAACCTATATCCATTTTCACACGCCTAGTTACCTATGTTTAGCTTTTAGATACGGGTTTCAGTATACCTATATTTACCCAACACGTGAAATTTAATGAAGAATACATAATAACTATTCTAGTTCAAGAACTAGCTGTAAGTAGATAGGTACCTACCTACTTGTAAAAGTATTATTGATAATGCCATAGGTATTCCATTTTCGAAGTTATTAACTACCTAACTAAAAGCTTGGTTTTTAGAAGTTTAGCCCCTAAACTTCTCATAATCATCTATTGTTAGCCACTGATTTTTTCAAATTAAATATACGATGCTGTTTTAAGGCGGTTATCCGGTTTCGCATAAAATGAATGCAAGCCAAAGAATATGCTTTGCAGTTTGTAGAGGAAACGTAGACCTACATTTTGTTTAAGGTTACCAGTGAATACTTATGTATGTAGGTATTTCAACTTTATTTATATAGGTAGGTAGGTACTTGGTACTCCGGTATAATGAGGTAGACGTGTAGATTTTTTAATAGATAAGTAGGTACCTAGTTCTTTTATTGACGGCACCGATTTGTTAAAGCTTTTAAAAGTCCTAGGTACCTACCTAAGTACCTAGCGGAATTCTTGCTGCCATCATCATCATCATGTACATTCATTTCAACTGCTTCCGTTACATTTATAGGCACCATACACAAATTCAAAACTCACCGCAGCACAAAAAGACGTAATCCTCTCTATACGGTGACGAAATGGCACAATAAGTAAAGTAGGTACGTACCTAACCTAACGAAATTATATTTGTTACCAGAGTATCTATAGAACACGCCACATGCAGCACAACAGACTGTGAATAAAAAATGCCAATGGAAAATAGGTATTTGCTCCCTGCTGAAAATAACGAGTAACAGAGAAGCCAAATGACATATCGACAAAACAATGGTCAATTGCACCAAACTTTCAAACACGTAACATCTAAACGGAAATCGGGCGACTCGCAGAGATTTCGGTTGCTCGCAGCTCGAAAGATGCATTTTCAGTACCCGGACCCGGCGTGATCTGTGCGTCGAGACTGCGCAGCGCGGCCGCCTGGGATGCATTCGCCCTCATCTTTCACGTGGCACCTCTATCGGGATAGCGAGAAGCGCCGGTTCTGCTCCCCGCTAAGAGGTGGGATATACTTGACCACGCCTTCATATATCCACTGGTTGTTGCTAGGCGACACCCTCCATGGCATACTTTATTTAGCCCGGTCGTCAAGGTTACGCTGGATCATACAGACTCGTAGCATAAAGCGGTGAGCTGAAGGCGCGTGTGAGCTGTGTGCATCGCAAAGTAGGCACAGCAAAAGCCAAAATGGAACATCGTCCACCAATCGTGGATTAAGCGGATATCATAGATCGTGTGTTGGTACTAAGTAGGTCCTATAACTACCTATATAGGTACAATGGTTTTTCGATACCTAAACATATTAAGTACCTACCTAGATAATTTTTAGTATGGGTAGGTACCTATCTATTTCCTCGACACCAAGGAACAAACAGGGATACCTAGGTATACCTAATAATCGGTAGGTACTACACAGTATGCTGTACCTACCTACTTAATTAGACCGCTATTATTTTAGGATCGAATCTTATCACATTACTTTTTAAAAATCAATTTATATGCCTACTAGGTATAGGTACCTAGAATCAAATACCTACGCATTGAAATCACTATACAAGGTTATTTATTTTCCTACCTAGGTAGGTATATGACTCTAAAACCGATGGGTACCTACCTAGTATAAACTTAAAATAACTGGATTAAAAATGAATCGTACCTAACGGAGAATAAAAAGGAATTTTAGGAAGTCTGGATAGATGATTTTAAAGAATTAGTTAGGTAGGTACCTATCGAGTGAACATAATATGGAACGAACCAGTTGAAAAATATGAAATGGATGAACGATGGATAGAAGAGCCGTCGGAAAAGATGGAATGAACATGAAAATGATAACGGTGAAAGACCGAAATAGCAAAAATACCTAGATCAATCACGGAACATATATGCAAATCCAGATAAATTGAGTTTTTGATCGGTGCGTTTTAAAATTTGATATCGACTACCTAATTCGTGTAAGCTCTATCAAGTGAGGTCGTCAGATTCAACCAAAAACCACGATAAATTATATAGAAATTCAGCCTCAGAACCATCAGATAGGTACATCCACGGAAACTGGATAAATCCAACTTTTAAGCAAACTAAATTAAATCCTTATTCATATTCATGCATGCGTTAGGACATCTCCTTTGTAAATCGGAAACGAGAAATTCTTTCTAACAATTTTAAATAAATATCCTGTAATATTTTGATACTTATAGCTGTATAGTTCTAACACTAAACATAGGTAGGTATCTTATATGCTAAGAAATTGATGTACCTATTCTTAGTCGGATTGTCATTTGAGTTTCTATTGAGTTTGAGTGTGATTCGTTGTGCATTCGAAATATTTTTGTTCGGCAAAACGACGGAACACGGTGACGTAAGTGTTTTAAGTACAAAAACAATAATATTTTCAAGCAAGACAAGATAAATCCAAACTTAAACTTAAAAAAAAAATAATGGTAAGCGTTTATTTAATCGATGTTCTTATCATGCTGGTTACTAATTAATTATCACAGAAAGTTTTTTAGATTTGTTAGTGGATTAGGGGTTACAAATTTTTTTGCGGTTATCTCGGAATCATTTTCTATGGATTTATCTGGATTTGCATGCTTCCTTCTCAATTATTGATATCTACAAGATACAAATAGATAAAAAGATGAAAATTGAACTACATTTTACGGGTTTAAACATAAGCCTTTTAGTGGAACGGATCTAAGTTTGCAAACGGAAGTGACTTCTTCTATTGAAACGGAAGAAAATTTTTTCCAACTTGTTAATAATGTTCCTCCTACCCCCTGGTAACTTTTCCGGTAATTTTTGTCCATCAGGGGGGCGCGCGCAGCCCTTCAAATATCGTAAAAACAGTTTTTTTTACATTACGCGTAATCGAGGAGACGGATAGGAAAAAAATAGGTCTCCTCGAAACGCGTAATCTGGTTTTTGATCCGTCAAAATCGGTCCGTTAAAACAGGAGATACAGCCGTTTTAAGGTTTTTGTTTTTTAAGGTGGACAAGAAAAAGAGACTGAGCAATGGGGGCGTTGCAACAACACCTCTAATACAAGGACAAAGTGCTGCCTCGTGACGTCATCGTCCGGAGACCTACGAGATACTTATGTTACTACGGGCTTTATGTAGTTATTTAGGTAGGTACGTCTGAAATCGTTTTAATCTAGTTTTGGAGATCAATAAAACAAAACTAAACAAAGATATTACGGCATAAATCTATCGGAGTCTATGAAAAACACAGGTAAAGAATAATTTAAATGGTTTACTGTTAATCGTTTCGAAATACAGTCAAGATTAGATGTGTCTAATAATTAGAGTCTAGATGGATAATTGTTTTAAGAAAACTGAAAAGCAATTCGTGATTAATTTTAGACACAGGAGCAATTTGAACAACTTCTTTAAAATTTGCACAAATGCCAGTAATCATATATTTTAGGTCCACGATTTCGTAAATATCTAGGTATATGCATGAGGACTAATTGTATATAAAATTGAGCAAAAAACCATAGTGGTAATGGAACATCTATAACGTTCTTTTAATAAATTCAATTCCTTGTGAAACATTGTCGTCCTCTATTTTTAAGTTTTTAAGTACATTGGACATAAAGTTCAAAACATGGTTAAGCTTTGACATGTCTGAAAATGTATTTCATGTAATTCTGTAAGTTTTTCGTGTTTGCTTTTTCGACACGATATTTTTTTTGACAAATATTTGAGACAGCCCGGAAATTTACTTGGTAAGCTAGTTTCTTTTAATAGGGGTAAAGCTAAAATAACTGAAACGATCTCACTAGTTTTTGTATCCTGTTGGGAAATTTTGTAAATAAAATCTTCCTTTTCAAAGTGGCACTCACACGCTCGGGAGTCACTCAGCACAAAACTTTCACGTGGAATTGCAAAGAGCCATTTTTTGCCATACTCTTCGTCTCTGGGAAAACGAAACACCCGAACTTTTCTACTGGTATCGTAATTTCCTGTACAACCGGGAACACAACACTTTTGGGGTATTATGATATAATACCGCAACAAATAAACCTTAAAAAAGATCAAGAATCGATTAGGAATTAGACAAGCGCGCGTCGTGTAATAACAATATCCCCTCTAGAGGTGTTTTTGTTGGCGCGTGGCGGTGTCCCATACTAAAACCCAAAACAAAACATCGTTAACGGGGTTGCCAAATTACAATTGACACGAGAGTTGTTAGTTGCTTGCTTCTTAATGACTTTTTGCGGCCAATTCGATTTGATAAATGACTAATGAGAAAGCTACTTTATTTTGTTTACATTCTAAATACAATACAACATATAGGCAGAGAAGTGTCGCACTGGAACACATTCTGACATCGCCGCTTCGACTGACCTAGATAAGCCTGTTGAATTAGCTTAGAAAGTATATTAGCCTCCATCTGGGTTAAGCCCCCAGAGCGTGACGTCACCATGATATTTATAAAGTAAGCACTTTGTCCTTATTAGAGGGGTTATTGGGTGTTGCCGGAAAGGGGGTGGGATTGGGAGGCTGATATTTTTTTCACTTGTAGGGAAGGGTTATCGGAAGCCCATGGCGAAATTTTTTTGAGATTGCTCACGTAGGGAAGGAATGGGAGGGGAGAGGGTGGAAAAGGATTAATGATGAACCGATTTAAAAAAAAAATGATTTTTTTTGTTTTTTATAAGGAATCGAGGACAGCTTCAAAAAAAAACTCAAAAATACGGCCCTGAGAAGTAAAAATAAAAACATAACTTTTTTGTTTATATTCTTTTGTTATGACAAGGAGGGGGAGAGGGGCGCATATCATATTGGAAAAGTTGGAGAATTGCATAAACTTTACTGAAAAAAAATTGCAGATTTCGTTCATTAGGGACGTCAAGGCGTCGAATCTAGGTTAAAGCCCTGTAGAAGGGCGATGAGACGTCCTACACCCTTCAGCTAAGGCTCATTCTCAAGGTAAAGGTTTCCCTTATTAATTAAAAAAAATCCGAAAAATTTCCGATCGCAGCCATAGTTTACATGCGCGCGCGAGTTACTTGACATAAGAAGAGAGAAAGCATCGAAAGGAATGAAATGGCAGAAAAGGTTAGGTCAAATAAAAATGACGCTGACTGATATGACACCGAAAGTAGTATTATAACCCAGAAAGGAGATATCGATGAATTTCAAGTTAATAAACAACTAAGACATGGAGCTTCACTGTGTGCAACATTGTTCAACATCCTGAAGTACGCATACCTATCACACCAAAAAAAAATATATCGGCATACGAAGAACAAGAGGAGGGATATATCCTGAAGACCCAAGGTAGTAAAGTAATTTCATAATTGAAACACTAAATAGGCCAGTCACTTAAGACCAAAAAGGTATAAATAACCCTAAAGTTTCCAAAAAGTTTAAAATAAGGTTGGAGATAATATTGTCATTTCACTCGTGTAGATGTAAACAGCTACCCGCCGTATCTCGATCACGAGGGTTCACTAAGAATTAACGTTGTACAAAATGAAAATAAGATTTTATTGCTTGAACTCAAAAACAAACAGTATTACAACCTCGCCATCTTTTTTCGTACCACACCACAGAAAAAGTGCTTACACACTTCTACTTCTTCTACATTCATACAACTACTAATACATAAAATGAATCCATAAAACAAAATACGTGTAAAAAGCACAGATATCTCGACAAATACCTATATTATTACACACTAAGAATTTGTATTAAATTATGGTTTATCGGTACAGAAGGAAACTGAGCGGGGAAATTCTTGGACTGAAACGGATATGGTAAATTTCATAGTAGGCGTAAATATTATTTTTTCAACAATGAGCTCTCTCTTTATAAAGTTGCTGTAAGATACAATATTATTACACGTAAATATATATGAGCCCGTCCAATAGTATTCGGAGATACGGTGCGCGCGAGGTTCTCCGATTTGGCCCAAACAAAAAAATGAGGTTTTCCAAATTTTTGGCCTCCCACACCCTCCCGATCAAATGATATGAATTTTTTAAATTTCAAAAATTCGCGAAAGAATTTTTCCAATTTTTCAAACATCTGTATCTCTGAATGTTTCGGTCCAAATGAAACCTAAGAGGGCCCATTTTTTTCATGGAAAGGTCTACTTTTTTATGCACCGCGCTCGGACTGCCGCCGCGCCCGCCGGTTCGTTTGGCACCCTGATCTGTGGTGGCGGTCAATCGGTGAATTAGCTCTGCTTCAAAATCGCGCCGGGCGGTCGCGTATCAATAAAATTCTTTCTATCCGGGCGCAGCTTTTTCCTTGACCTTTGACCTTCAAAATGCGCCCCGTATGGTTTTATTTGGGCCAAAACACGCCAAGATACAGATATTACAAATTCCTCATATTTTAAAAAAACGCGATTTTCCCTATTTTTTTCGAGCCATATCTCAGGCCTCGCGCCTCGAAACATCGCCAAACCTTCTGGACATTTTATTTAAACATCACTTAATCGTTTCCCCAAATTTGGCCTTTGGCCCGCCCTTACAACGTGAGGCATCCAGCTCTGCAGACAGGACGATTTAGACCCAAACAGCTTGTAAGAACACTGATTTCTTGCTGTTTTTCTTGAATTTCTGTATTTTTGTATGAATTAGCTTTTGCCATAAATATGCTGATCTAAGAGTTGTTCAAAACCGATATAAGTGCACTGTAATTAAAAATGAAATCTGGGTTTGAAATAAGATGGTTCCGGCTACTCCGGTCTCCCCTACCTATATTTATTATATTTTTAACTATTGAAATTTTTTAAATAAATACACTTAGGTAGGTACCGTAAAAAATACTGGATTCTATTTAGATTCAGATGGATTTAACTAAATATAATATATATAAAATATCAGAATAGATAAAATAAAAGTGTTTCGGTACGTTCTTGTCTTCGCTTGTTATCGTTATTGTTTTTTTTAAATGCGTAATCAGTGAAGGTGGTTCCTTTTATAAGGTATAAAGAGACTACAATCCCGCGCCGATGTAAGTCGACGTGAATGAGGTAACTGAAAATTGACATCACCTCCATTTTAAAGCCACTGCCACTATAGGTTATAGGTATTGCTCTAGTCGCTCCTCGACAAGAGACTTCTAGTGGACCAATAATAACAGTGGTAACTCGACCCACCCCATTTCTCCTAGACCACTATTCCGCTTACTGGGGATGACTGGTTATGCCTTATGAATACGGTTCGGAACAAAGGCCCTCCTAATATCTGCATCAAAATGTCACAAATATTATTAGGTAGGTAGGTATTACCTCTTTTCCGGAAAACGCTATAGGTTCGCGTCATCACATCAACAAACTTAATAAAAAAGAGCTGATAATTCGAGGGCATCCTATTCAAAAACTAGCAATTACCTATCTAGATTTTACTTGTAGGTATATCAAAGATACACAAGAGACGGGAGGTCTGGTAGTCAGTAGCAATAGTAAAAATTTCGTTGTTTACAATATTAGGTATCGAGGAAAATATTAGGTAGGTATGGAGTTTTTAATTTCATTATAAATAACTGAATATAATCGGCAGAGAAACACTGAAATCCGTGCAAATTAAACCGGGACTGTTTTGATATACCTATACGCTGGAATAGTATAGTATAGTATAGTTTGAAGTAATGCAAGAAACGGCAAACGGAAGAAATTACAAGTACCGGGTAAGTCTCTTAAGATTGACACCCCCCTTATCACACTTATGCGGTGGACACGGTCTTTGATGAATTCTTATAATCTGAGCACGGATATTGAAAATCTTGTAAGATATACAGGGTGGAAAATAAAACATGATTATTTTAAATGGAACACCCCGTATATTCTCATTCATATTATTAAAAACCCCAGTTTCGTATATATCTTGTTTTATCGTACCCCAAAGAAAAAAATCCATGGGTGTTAAGTCCGGACTTTTAGCGGGCCAATGTATAACACCGTGCCTTCCTATCCAAATAGGATATTTTCTGTTTAGGTATTCGGTGACGTTCCTTGCAGAGTGTGGTGGTGCTCCATCCTGCTGCCAAATAACAGATCTGTTGTCCACTAAATTAATATTATCTAAATTAATTAATTGATTAAAAATTAATTATTTTTCCCAGTATCTATCTTTTATGCAAAATATAGTGAGAAACTGCATTTTTTTCTAAAAAAAAAACATTTTTTTTTGAAAATTCATTAACATATAAAGTAAAATTATTTTCATTTACGGCGTAATAAAAATTTCTGCACACTTTAATGGTTGCCTAAACTTTGAGCTCGATTTACTCATTAATGTAAAATGTGTAGATACGGTGGTCATCCTTAGGACGGCAGAGTGGACGGGCGTCGGACGGTTTGGAGAACGCCTGGGGAAAGATACGAAGATGGCATGATACTAAGGGTACAAGATATGATCACTTGGGAAACGCATTTTGAACAAACTTGCGCATGACGTCACTCCGTGACAAAAATGTATGGCGATATATGGAGACGAAAGCTTTTAACATGGTTTTATTATAAAGTTTCGTAATGATTCGACTGTTATAACTATTTTTAACATTGTTTAAATATACAGGGTATTTACGAACTTGAGAAACATTTTATATTTTAATTTTTCTTGGTTATTAAAGCACTTTCATTAGGTTTATTTTTTATAAAGCGTTTACTTTTAGCATAATATATTATCATGAACATGAATTAAAAATAATCTCCCAAGTTATTAAATGCCCTGTATAGGTAGGTACAAAAAAGAACAAGACAACCCAACCAACATGATATTCCCGCTCATTAAAGGGCCTGTACCCCGAATACTATGGCAAATAGCTGGTATCGGAGCTGGTACTTTGCCGTTAAAGGTCTACTACGGCACGAACTGGAATCAATGACTATCCACGTCTATAATCCCTGAACTGGAATGGCACTTAGTAGAAGGATTGTTTGATTGATTGTAGAAGGAAGAACCTGTACATTAATTAGTAATTACGGCATTAGACCTTTACTTTTCTATAACTGCACGGGGTCTTTACAGTTAAATCAAGTGAACGGGTAAATATCTAATAGGTATATAAAAATTACTAAAATATAGATATAAATAACGACATAAATATACATTAGTTTATTTTAAATAATTAATATCAAAACCGTCACAAAATAACTAATAATATTCGCATTTCCTTTAAACACACGAGCTAATTTAGCTTCGGTTATTTTTTTATTTTATTCCCGTGTCGTGTTGCTGTTCTGATTTTGCAGATGTCGGATGTTGTTTGTTTGGTTTTTGGATTTTTCAGCGTAAAATTTATATTGCTGATTAAATTCGTACAATAATTATTATTCGTACATAGTGTAGTTTTTTTACTATTTAGAGCAGGCATCAATTTAGCATGTACACACAACCGCACGAAAGTTTTGCCATAACCATAACCTAAGTTTTGTTTGGCATCTTTAGCCTTTAGCTAAGATTTTCTTTTATAACGTATATATATTTCATCCTCTTAATTATTTATTAATATAATTATGTCATCCATAATTAAAGAAAAACGTAAAAGGCAAAGACGTGAAGGTACAGCATTATCTTTCAACTTCCACTTATTTTTGGGCAATTGCAATAATTTTTCTTTAACATGAAAATCATAATCAGAAAAATGCTTCGAACATGGCAGCATTTTTAATATTAAAATCATGCGTTTGGTAGCACTTTTGCACCCATAATTTGCAAATCTCTGCTGTAGTTGGAAAACTAAAGTATCGATATGTACTGGAAGAATTTTTACTTTTTTTATTATTGTTACTGGTATAACCCTTCATTGCACAGTAAACCATTGTTTATCACAATCACAAATGACCAAAATAATTAAAATAACGTATTTAACATATAAAATAATGTATTTAAATTTATAAAATAATGTATTTTAAAGATGTGTCAAATTTGAATATTTGAAATTTGTCACGGAAAGACGTCAGCAGAGCGAAAGATAGGGGATCGCATGCGCGTTAGCATATCTTGTAGTCTTCGTATCATGCGAGGATGGTATGTTCAGCGAAAG
This sequence comes from Tetropium fuscum, assembly GCA_964058915.1. NCBI lineage: Eukaryota > Metazoa > Arthropoda > Insecta > Coleoptera > Cerambycidae > Tetropium > Tetropium fuscum. The sequence goes on along the minus strand of CAXKVY010001370.1, from coordinate 9,665 downwards.
GGGGAGTTTTGACGGTGGTTCACTAATGGTATGGGGTGGAATTACCAGCGATGCCTGTACAGAATTATTTGTGTTTCCACCACGGCAATCTCTAAATGCAGTTAGATAGATAGAGATCTTGAATGAACATGGTGTCCCTTACATTGGCGAAGAATTCCTCTTAATGCAAGATAATGCACGACCGCATACAGCAGTGATGATAACACAACTTTTAAACGATGTCGGAATTAATCGTATGCCGTGGCCCGCTAAAAGCCCTGATATGAATCCCATTGAGCATTTATGGGATAAATTGGGACAACGTGTTCGTAGACGCAACCCAGAGAATCTAAATGAATTGAGGATTGCTCTTACAGAAGAATGGGACAATATCCCTCAAATCACTATCACAAATTGATTGAAACCATGCCTAGGCGTATGGAAGCTGTTATAGCAGCCAGAGGAGGCAATACTCGTTATTAGTTAGTTTGTTGTTCAGTTATTTTTTAAGTTTATTGTTTTAGTCATTAATAATTACAGTCGTTTTACTAAAATGTCGAATAATTCTTTTTTGTTATTTCTTTTTGATGTTGTTTGTACTTGTAAGTAACAATTATTTCAGCGTCCGTACTCGAAAACGCTAAACATTTCTTAAACGATGAACTTTTTAGACATTTTCAGCTTCACGGCCTCCTTGTTGAATATGAAACTTAATAACACCGTTTCATCTAAGATGTCGCATCTTCGTTGCTGAGGGGGCTAGAGAGGTGATTCAAAAAAGAGAATATTGAAGAAAGAATGGTAAACATCGTGATCGACAATCGAAATTTGATCGACAATCAAATTTCGTGTCAAAATCATAATCCGTTTTTAAAGGCTGTACATATTAAAAAATACATTTTTTATGGAAAGCCAATTACAAAATAGTCATCCGCAAGAATCGCCCTTTCGAACAAAAAAATTATCAAATTCGATAGGCTGGTTTAAAAGTTATTGAACATTAAACTTCGGACAAAATTTAGGTGCGCCACTTTTTATGTCCGTCAGTGTAGAAACATATAAATAATTATTAAAAGCGATGCTGCATTCACCCAGGAAATACTGGTCGGTCAATATGACGAACTGTAACAACATTAACTTAGGTAGGTAATAGAACATCTGTCTGTTACATTGATTTGTTTGTACTATTATACTTCCGGGATTCCCGTCAATATTTAATCCCGGAAGCACAGAAAGTGATACTTCAGTCGCTGTCATACGGGAGTGAAGTTATTAGAATAGATCTACCTATATCATCAACATGCCCGAGTCAATAATTGTTAAAATCGTATCTTACGACCGCAGTGAAAGACAGTGGGCGCTGAGGTCGTGCTTCGTGTGTTATCGCGAAAACTGATAATAAGCGGACTTGACTTTAATACCTCTACATACACGGAGATCGTGGCATAGCTAATGTTCTTATTCCAAAAACTCTTTCTATGGATAGCGGATATTTGGCAACGATGCGCGCAAACAAGATCCACGTCCTCGCTCGCGGATGATGTGAGCAATGACAATGACGGCAATACCTAAGAAACCATCGAAATCCCTCATCAACCATCGGCAGCGGTCATTATACACTCCCCGGCACAAAATTCCGTCACCCTAAAATTTTGCCAAATTTTGATGTTTTATAACTTTTTTATTTTTCATCTGATTTTCATAAATTTTTTACCAGTCTGTAGATCAGTTCATTGTGTGTCTTTTTAATTATTGTAATAAGTCATATTTTTCGTCCAGGCAATATTATACAGGGGTAAATCAAAGTGTTGTTTTTTGTCGTAAACTCAAAACACCCTGTGGAAAAATTGAGGCGAATAATTTTGTTTACAAACTGTTTGCTGCCATCTTAGACGTATTATAAACATCTTGTTTTTTGATTCATCCCATTATCTCATTTCTTCTGCGAGCAGCAAAATTTTAAATGAAACGCTGTTAATTTTATCATTTTTAATTAAAAAACATCGACGTTGGCTAAATACGCGGTTATTGTGACAGAATATTTGACAGTACAGTTAATTTAGTGTGTTGTCATCATGGTAACTACAGCACACGTAGGTAGAATTGTTGCCTTAATAGAGGATGGCCGCAATAAGAGTTATGTCTCCCGTACTCTGGGAATTGCGCGGTCTACAGTTTGTGATGTTTGGAATAGGTATCTACAGACGGGAAACTTTATTAGGCGGCAAGGCTCTGGCAGAAGGAGAATGACCACTAAAGCTGATGATCACTTTGTCATTATGAGTTCTTTAAGAGATCGAAGAGCTACTGCTGTGTATCTAAAAAATGACTTGCAAATGGTACGTCGAGTAAGTGTAAGTGAAAGAACGATACGTAGAAGATTGTTAGAAGCAGGATTGCATTCACGAAGGCCAGCAGTATGTCCAAAATTGCTTCCTCGGCATCGACAACACCGACTGAGATTTGCAAGAGCGCATGCTGACTGGACTGTAGAACAGTGGGGAAACGTACTATTCACAGATGAATCCAGGGTTTGTTTAAGGTCGCCGGATGGTCGTGAACGGGTATACAGACGTAGAAATGAAAGATATGCAGACTGCACCATATCTGAGCGACTGCAATATTACGGTGGTTCAGTCATGGTTTGGGCGGGTATTTCTACCGATGCACGTACTGACCTTGTATTTGTTGAAAATGGAGCACTAACCGCCCACCGTTACATTGAGGAAATCCTCCAAGAAATTGTTGTTCCATTTGCCCCTTTCATTGGGAACCAATTTACATTAATGCATGATAATGCTAGACCTCACGTTGCACGGGTAGTGAGCGAATATCTGGATGAGGTTGGACTTCCAAGATTGGACTGGCCCGCATGTAGCCCGGATCTCAACCCAATCGAACATCTTTGGGATGTTCTTAAAAGAGCACTCCGTCGCCGTCCTGTGCAACCACTAACCCTGCAAGACTTACGGCTGGCGCTGACAGAAGAATATCAGGCTATTCCTCAAGACAGAATAAGTAATCTTATTAATTCGATGCCACGAAGAATGCAAGCTGTCATTGTTGCGAGAGGAGGACATACACGTTATTAAAATTTGTCTTTGTTAATTAATTTTGTGATATACCTAGTGGATGTTTTTGTTAATAAAAATAAGCTTGAAATCAGCGTTTCATTTAAAATTTTGTTGCTCGCAGAAGAAATGAGATAATGGGATGAATCAAAAAACAAAATGTTTACAATACGTCTAAGATGGCAGCAAACAGTTTGTAAACAAAATTATTCGCCTCAATTTTTCCACAGGGTGTTTTGAGTTTACGACAAAAAACAACACTTTGATTTACCCCTGTATAATATTGCCTGGACGAAAAATATGACTTATTACAATAATTAAAAAGACACACAATGAACTGATCTACAGACTGGTAAAAAATTTATGAAAATCAGATGAAAAATAAAAAAGTTATAAAACATCAAAATTGGGCAAAATATTAGGGTGACGGAATTTTGTGCAGGGGAGTGTATTTAATCAATACTTAATTCCATATTAATAAATAAGGCCATACTTGATCCATTAAATTTCTATAATCTCTCAGCGGCGGAAATCGGTGATAGATACGGATGTTGATCTGTTAATACAAAACGGGGAAATGGATGTACTGTAGATTTTCCAGCATCCACTAACCATCGACCGCAAGAACTCGGTTCAACAAATACCTACTTAGAACAATAATTAAAAGCGGCGGCCACTTGGATCCGTTATGAATTGCGTCGGGTATCTACTCTGGCAACGATGCAGAAAAAGTGCAACGTTCCGACGTGCTTTTATCGGCAGCAGCGCGAGGTCTATCCGATATTTGAATGCAGTTGTTTCGAGTTTTATGTTATTTTTAGTCCGGCGATCCTGTGGTCGCCGAGTCTTTGCACTTGCAGATATGCACTGCTTTAGGTCGACGATCCTATTTTTCCCGATTTTTCCAAGCCGCTCCCTGACGGGCCCGGTCGCGCTGTTTTGCAGCCGAGTTAATGATCTCGTTGACGCAGGTACCCCACCTAATTATATGCATCCATCATATTTATTTTCTATGTACCCATTGGACAGTGTTGGCCAACAACAAAAATATAAGTGCGATAAAAACATTCTGCTTGTTTGTACCTACTCTATTAACATTGTTATCGAGAATCGTCGTTTATAAAGTCTTTATACCTCGAGTTATACCTAGTATTTTATCGCTGAAACGTTAGTCACTATCAAAACTGTGCTGCAATATTTATAAGAAGCAAAATAAAATTATCCGTAAATACCTACCTAGGTATGTAGGGGAGGATGGGGTAATGTGATATACCGATGGGGTAAAGTGATAAGTTTCAAATCAATTTTCTATGGCCTACGAGATACTTATGTTATTACGGGCTCTATGTAGTTATTTAGGTAGGTATGTCTGAAATATTTTTAATGTAGTTCTGGAGATCAATATTACGGCATAAATCTATCGGAGTCTATGAAAAACACAGGTAAAGAATAATTTAAATGGTTAACTGTTAACTGTTTCGAAATACAGTCAAGATTAGATGTGTCTAGTTATTAGAGTCTAGATGGTTAATTGTTTTAAGAAAACTGAAAAGTAATTCGTAATTAATTTTAGACACAGGAGCAATAAGTATGAACAACTTCTTTAAAATTTGAACAAATGCTAGTAATCATAAATGTATACGCAGATGTCGCTAACGAATCGTTATTATTTATTGCAGCATTTATTACAACATTACCACCTTTATAATCTAAATATGGATCAATGCGAATTTCATCCATTAGTAAACTAACATATTTGTCTTGGCCTTTTAAATATTTAAAGATTTTTTGTGCATATGTAAAAAAAGTTTTCTTCTCATCAATATGAGGATCAGTTAGAAAACCATTACAGACAGACTCCTTTGATTGTTTCGGGATGGGGCAAAATTTTAGGTCCACGATTTCGTAAGTATCTAGGTATATGCATGAGGACTAATTGTACAGGGTAAGTCTCTTAAGATTGACACCCCCTTATTTCACATATCCTTTGCCGATTTAACTCATTCAAAAAAGGAGTGGACGCCGTTTTTGATGAATTTTTATAATCTGAGCACGGATATTAAAAATCTCGTAAGATATACAGGGTGGATTTTTTTAAATGGAACACCCCGTATATTTTTATACCAAAATAATGTCCTTATAATTTTCTGAATAAAAAAATATCTAATTGTTATATAATCACTCCACCTGTTCGTGAGATATTACTAAAAACTTATCACATTACGGGTGTCAATTATAAAACAAAAGACATATCAAGATACCTCTGGAAACAATGCCATTTATTGAGATAATAAATAAATAATATATAGGTGACAATAACAGTAACGAGTAATAACAATAAACAACATAAGCCTAATAAAAACAAATAAAAGATTATAACAATAGAGTAACACAATTTTATTTATTTATACGTAACGTAATTAAATATTTTCCACGTAACCACCACCATTCTGAATACACATTTGGCATCGCTTTATAAAATTGCTTCTCACCCTTTGAAATATATCACCATTTTGGTTTAATTCCTCAATTTTTACACGTATGCATTCTTTTAACTCATTCATATTATTAAAAACCCCAGTTTCGTATATATCTTGTTTTATCGTACCCCAGAGAAAAAATCCATAGGTGTTAAGTCCGGACTTTTAGGGGGCCAATCTATAACACCGTGCCGTGTGGTGGTGCTCCATCCTGCTGCCAAATAACAGATCTGTTGTCCACTAAATTAATATTATCTAAATAATTTTCAACTGGATGTTGAAGAATATCCACGTAACGTTGTGCATTTAAGGGCCCATTTATAAATACAGGACCTACAGTAGCATCCTTGTGGATGCCACACCACACGTTTACAGTTTGGTATCCTTGTTTTTTATTATTTTTACAATATGTGGATTTTTCGCTGCCCAGTAATGTGCATTTTTTCTGTTAAAAATTTCCGCAGTAGAAAAACTACTTTCGTCAGTCCAAAAGACATAACTTAGAAACTCATCATCTTCCTCTATTCTATCAAGTATGTCTCTGCAGAAGGTTAACCTGTCTTGAAGGTTGGTTTCGTCTAAATATTGAACGGGCAAAATACTATATGGTTTAAAATTATGGCGATGTAATATTTTTATCACACTTCTTTGTGATATGCCTATCCAATTCTATTGCTGCGGCATAGGATGATTTGGATGGATTTTCAGCAAAATATAATTCTAGTTTTTGTTCTTCGCCTTTCCCTTTTCTTGTCTCTCACTCTCTCAGAGATTCGGTATTCCTAAACTTTGCATAAATGTTTTTAAAACTATTTTTGGAAGGAGGTGGTAGCCTTTCTCGAAATAACCTAACATACTCCCTCCGAGCAAGACTTATTCTTGTTGCACTGAATATAAATTTCAAGTAACTTTTCGATCTTCCAATGAATATACCATTTTCAAAATAACTTGCTTCTTTATGAACACTACGTATTTTTTACGCTAATATCTAAGAGAGCGAACTACTATCTCACAAAAAAACTGGATGACATCTGTCAACAAATAAACAATGCAAATATGTATTGTTTCCAGAGGTATCTTGATGTTCTTATTTTATAATTAACACCCGTAATGTGATAAGTTTTTAGTAATATCTCACGAACAGGTGGAGTGATTATATAACAATTACACATTTTTGGATTCAGACAATTAAGGACATCATTTTGGTCTAAAAATATACGGGGTGTTCCATTTAAAAAAATCATGTTTTATTTTCCACCCTGTACATTTTACGAGATTTTTAATATCTGTTCTTAGATTATAAAAATTCATCAAAAACCGTGTCTACCCCTTTTTTGAATGAGTTAAATCGGCAAAGGATAAGTGAGATCAGGGGGGCGTCAATCTTAAGAGACTTACCCGGTACATTTAAGGACCTAAACCAACCCAAAACTGACCTAAAACAACCCCTCGTTCACGGCGTAAAATCAAACATTTTATGAGGAAAGTCCATCAGGTACTCGTAATACTGACATGACTAATCGCATGCGGCGATAAAACAAAGCCTAGGCATATGGCGATTATATAAAAAATATCTAAACGTACGGTCGCAACACCGCAGGTATTTTATTTTAGGTAGGTATATCTAGTATCTAGGTACACACGTCTCCATAGATAACTGGGGTAAATGTACTAGGTATATTGATCTCTTTGAGGAAAGTCAAGATTATTAGAATATGATTATTATTAGATAATATTAAGTACCTACAAATAATCTTATCTTATACACTTGTTCCGTACCTACCATTGTTTCAAAAAAAGTTAACATGTAAATACCTGCGTAGGTAGGTATTGTAGGTACCTATACGTCAGTTACGAAGCATTTAATTTATTTACCAATTATTATTCACAAAAAAAATCTTTAAAACCCATAAGTACTACTTATTTGACGCTAGGTAGATACCTAGTTATATAAAAGTAAATTACCAACTTATTTTGGAATTGAGGAATAATACATGAGTAAAATGTGCCTATTAAACTTCTCACGCCTTAAGTGTTTCAAAATCATTACGTTACCTAATCGGTATTGAATTTAAAGGATCTTCTCACGTCGACCATTACTCTTAGTAGGCAGGTACCTACGAACGGGGACAAAATGCATACCTAATAGGTACCGTAGATTAAGTGAATCACTTAAAGTTGATCTAACGATAGAAAATCGGATCGGATTTGACATAAACACCAATCCATAAAAATTAATAAACTAAAACGCATCATTTCTCAAGAGCGCCACTAATTTCTAACGGTCATATCGCGAACTCATGCACATTGACATAACGTATTTTAAAGACTTGTTGCCCGTGTTGGTTCTGTTTTTCTGTGTTCTTTTGTTTATTCAAATAGTGTGTCTTAAAACATTGCTGTTATTATTTTTGTGTGCTTTATTATTTTTCTTTTCCCCCGTTTTACTTGTGTAAAGTTCATTATTATGGCTACGGATCATTATGGCTATATTATCACGGCATATGGACTACTATTGCGACAGGTAAACTTCAACCAAATACACTCACACAGGAATCTATTCATAACATAATTCTACAGAAAATTAGGTTATTAAAAATAGAATGTCAAATATGGAAATAGATTTTCTATCGTTAAATCAACTTTACCTATTGTGCTTAATGATTCAACATTTCGTTGATTCAGGTTCATTAGTTCGGTACCTCCTACTTATAAAAATAAGGTACCTATTATACCTACAGTAAGAAAAAGAAGCTCGGTACGTATATCCAGTCGTCCGCGACATTCGTTTTTATAAATTGGAGAAATATCATGACAATACGAACCAACCTAGGTATACAAATAGAATCATTGACAGTTAAAATTGTTAAAATTAAAATCATATAGGTAGGTAGGTACATGGCTGAACGAAGATATACTTACCTACTGAAAGGGCGTACCTAAATAGCTATTGATTTTTCGTGAGCTAATGGGCGGCTAGATTTTAATTTTGACAGGTGACACTAAAGTAGGTAGTTCGCCTTACGTCTAGTCGGCATCCTAGGTCTTCCTAGGAATCTACATTTATATGTACCTACCTACTTGCTTTATCTTTACTTTAGCTTGCACGAATCAAGATTTTCGTCTATTTTCGGGAATTGCTTTTATACATTTAAATTTTATAGATAGACCTAACCTAACCTACTTAGATATGTATGAAGTCTATCTAGTATCGAGTCTAATTAGATATTGCATAGAGAATTATCTAGCTAGATAGGTAGGTAGTTATCTAGGTACCTATAGTAGATTTTTTATTTCCGTTCGTTCATCTGCGAGTTATGTTCCATCCCAAATCCTTCAAAACGCGAGGATTTATAACAACTTGTATACGTAACCGAGATTAATAAATATATATGTTTGCAATAATATTAATAAATAATAATAATGATGATTTGTGATACCAACGAGTTGCATCGGCCATGTTTTTTCGTCGAGAAAGACAAGCCGCTAAGGAAAATAGGTCAGTAACTTTGAAAATAAAAAGCGCATCACGGATTGCGGAACGCCATTTTCGTGGATCATGAACTTGCATTACGCGGCGATAACGGACAAAACAATGACGGCTTTTCGAGAACGCGAACAAAGGGCCCATATCTACACCTAGGCCGCGCTAAAATCGATGTTAATCCAAAAAAAAAACTCACCCTACTTGCCTCGATCGGGTATGCATGGTAAGTATCCACCGATTAAGCGGGCCGGGGGTTCAAACTGAGAGACACTCGCACAAAAAATCTGCACAGCCGAAACAAAAGACCGGGGCTATTCTTGGCCCCCGCCGCCACACGTTCTACGTAGGACTCGAGTCGATGGAGGCATTTTGTAATTTTTTTCTAAAAAAAGTATTTACAGCATAACCACAGACGTACCACCGCACTGCATCGTGAGTGCATATATGCAAGTGCAGATCGCAGTTGGCGAGTCGGGCAGAATTCAAACCGATCCGAGCGCTCCCTGTCGTGTCTACCTCGAAAACAGATGCAGTGCAAGGCGCACAGTCTGCGATAGGGCCGATCGGGTGTTTGAGTCTCGTTTTCCTCAATTTTCAGCGTTTCGGAGATGCCTTGCCCTTAAAGCGCTAGCTGGCTAGCTAGCTGTC
>CAXKVY010001369.1:0-96704 GCA_964058915.1 Tetropium fuscum | reverse complement strand
ATGAACTTTAGATTTCTAATCGAGCGAGGCGAGTTCTGCAATTCCTACAAGTGCCTTAAACATACTGTTTACACGTTTTTCATACAATGTTTTGTATCAGTCATGTATTTAAATAATCAAATACAATTCTTTACACTTTTATAATGACAGATTCTTTTTCAGACGACGTCGCCGTCAGAATTTTTGTACTGCCAAAATTACCTTTCGCATTAGTTATTACCTTTCGCACTCGTGCGTTTCACTTTTTACACTCATATGCTTTAGTTGTAAGTTAGCAACATACAATTTGTATGTTTAGCAAGGGTAGAATTAGGAAGATTTTTATTAATAAAACGTACAGCAGAGTCATAAACCATACTTCAGCTTACCGAACCTATAATATAACCTAAAAATATACATTCTCAACAATAAAAATAAAAGTATAATAAAAAAATACTATGATAACACGACGTATTGTTCAATAAAAATGTGAAATAATGTTAAATAATTATATATATATATATATACCAAACACAACAATATCCACAAAAAGTCAACTAACGCAATGACACTAGATGGCAGTGATAGCACAGTAATTATTTAGCGGTTTTACCGGTTATTAAATTCAGATGCGTATGATGTGCATTTTAAACAAGATACAGAGTTTTCCGTTTAGGTATTAAAAAATCACAGTATTTATGTAAGTATTTACGATTATTTGTTACTCATATCGAAATATATAGCATACAGAATACAGTAGTTATTATAATAATATTCATAATTAAAATGCACAATGTATAAATAGGCTCTTTAATAATTACTGGTCATGCATATTAGTGTCTATTTTGAATTGGAGGATATTGATGATTATTATTCAATGATGAATTTTAATTACTTTTGCACATTTATATCCTATAGAAATTATCGACTTCTCACTCAATAAATAGTGAATTTTATGCGTAGTTATTTAAAATCAAATGCATGGTACGAGTGCTTTCCATAAAATTAGATTGTGAAGAGAAATTTACTTGCTATATTGCTGCAACTGATTGAGATATTTTTATGTATATAACAGCATGAGGAAAATTCAAACACGTTGACAACTTTGGCTTGAGTAGAATTATATACAAATGAGAAAACCCCGTGAAAAAACATCAGAATGTTTCCTATGAGGTACAGTTACACCGTCACGGTGGTAAGTAAAAGCACCCCAATATGTACTGCTTTTTCTTTTATTTTTAACGCAATTCCAGAACTCGTTCACTTTATCATTGTGGAACAGTATTGTGGAATATATTAGTGAATGGAATAGAGCAGATAGATGACAAATATAGGTGATCACCAACTATTATAATAGATATTTCGTAACCCAGGCAAGATCCGAAAAATGGCTTCAATCGATACCGAAATTTAATTCGCCCATTAAATTGACAGGAATACAAAATAAATAGATCGCAAGCTATACCGCAACTTACACGCCTTATTATAGAATCCCCTAGTAACCACCCCAAGTATAGGTAACACTGTAGCAGCTGTCACCGATACAGTCAGCCAAGAACTTCGTCGGGAATATCTGGCTTATAATTAGTGAAATGTTGGTCTGGTTCAACCCATATACGATATAGGAATTTCAGCACATTAAACTTTCAAGCGCGTTTGGGAAAGCTCGCTTAGGTAGGCGATTAAAAATAATTAATAATGAATATACTTTAATTAACTATTATAATTTTTGTTAATTAAACTTAACTTGGAAAGTAATTTGTGTTATATTGTGGGATAAAACGGCCCCACAATACAAAAAACGTTAGTCTTAAAATACATTTTAAAAGTGAAACACGATGTACAACGATCAAGAGAGAACCTGTTTGAATTAATCTGATTGGTCAGATTATAATAACAGTACAAGAAGGAAGTAGGAAACCAGGAAGTTGAATCTGTTTTTAAAAACGGGACATCCGTAACAACAACCAACAATATCAAGAGAGTTCAGTTACGGCGTCCAAAGCAACAGCTACGCTTTTTATTTTGTGAACGTTAATTAGTAAAAAAAATTATAATTTTATATAATAGTGTTAATTTGTGCTCCGTAAGCAGTAATATTGGTACAGTGCCGTTCAATTGAAAGTAAACGATTTTTTTAATTAATATGAAACAGGCTTTCAGGTAATCAAAACTTGATTGTCAATTTTATTTGTCAGTTTACTAATAATTATTCTATATTTTGAAGTTTTCCTTTTATAATAGTTATAATTATTATTATTATTATGCCGCGCTTAACTGAACCGCAAAATATGAGAGCTGTGATGTTATTGCAGAACGGATGGTCAATTCAAGCAGTTGCAGATACTTTGAATGTGAGTAAAAGTTGCATTTACAAAATTAAGCAAAAATGGAATGCAGAAGGAACTGTTGAGTATGCCCATAGAGGGGGCCGTCAGAAATTCAGTACTATGGAGGAACTAGAACTCGTCCTTGACCACCTCCGACAGAATCCTTTTGATACAACAGTGACTGCCTGCTTCTTAACAAATTGTCCTGCTTCGGTGGAAACCGCAAGACGACGTATCAGAGCATCTGAGCTGAAGAATTTTTCGGCTGCAAATAAAGTTGCTCTGTTGCCACGGCATAAGGAGCAGAGGTTAAACTTTGCCAACCAATTTGTCGGTGTGCCACAGGACTTTTGGGACAACACAATTTTTTCAGAATAAAAAGTTTTTCAAACCTGCTATGATGGCTCTGTGCGTGTATACCGCCCAAGAAATTGCCGATATGAAGAGCGCTATATAAATCCTACAGCTCGTAGTTGTCGCTTCTCTATCAACGTGTGGGCATGGATATGTTGCCAAGGAGCAGGTGTTACTTGGAGAATCAGAGAGCGTCTTACTGGTCAAAGCTACGCTCGCATTTTGGAATATGTTCTGTTATCTTCCGTTTCCATTTTATATCCCGAGAACTTCACTTTCCAGCAGGAAAATATTTTTATTTCCTCTCCTTTTTCCATATTTCAATTAAATTTGTATTTCAGGATAATTCCTCTATTCACAAATCACGAGTTGTTACTGAATGGCTGAATACAAACCATATTAACACTCTGCCTTGGCCCTCTAAGTCGCCGGATTTAAATCCGATAGAAAATGTGTGGGCACAAATGGAAAAAGACATGTATAGCAGAAATTTCCGACCAGCGAACGTAGAAGAACTGTGGTTGGCGATTGAAAATGCCTGGGAAAATATTGGCGAGGATTACACCAGGACACTAATATTGCCTATGAGAATGGCTTCAAAAAGTTATAAACGTGAATGGTGCTTGGACCAAATATTAATTCATAGCAATTTTCTTAAGTTCTCAGTTAGTTTGTTAATTTAATGGATTTTTTTACAAGAGACGTCCTTACCATATAGATTTTCCTTAATAAATACTGTATATAAAACGCTGTCACCCTATAACTGACAGATACTCCAACCTAAAATAATTTTGAATGTGATCTGTTTACAAAAGCCTGCTTCACAATGGGAAAATTTCCAAAATTTCTCATGAGTCGTTTATTTTCGATTGAACGGCACTCTACATATGGTCTTGAAGCAGTAAAACTGCATCTATAAGTGTTTTTCGTCGATTTTTCGAATATAAAAGGGAGAAGCTTGGTAGCGTCCCAGCCCAGTGGAGTAAAATTGCAGTTAATATACCAACAAGAACAGGAAACAAACTTCCACAGCGATTATCAAGTGATAGCAGATTGAAAATTACAGCCCAGTAGCAAGCTAGAAAAATTTGAGGGTAAATAAATCCCAAGGCACAGAAGTGACACCAGCGAAGGCAGTCAGAATTCCAGAGGCAGTGCAGCGATGTCCCGCTAGATGGCACCACCACCAGAACCCATCAGCAGTTCACTAGTTCGCGTACAAGTGTAATCGAAAGTGACAAGTTTTGTGGAAGTACATAAAAAAGGATTAACACATTTTACAACAAGGCAATAAACAATCTAAATTTTCTAATATTAAGGAATATTGTTTCAGAGGACTTGGTCCCATATAAGATAAGTGGGTTTTTTCGCAGGATGGTAATAGGTTTTAAAATTTCGTTTTATATTAGCAATATAATAATAAAGATGTTCTTCTTTCTTGTTTTGCAATTTCAGGGAAATAAATTTAAAATACTGAACAATATAACTTATACAACCTAAAAAATTGCATAGGGTTTAAATTCAATGATGATGAGTCGTTAATTTTCATTTTCAACAAATCATTTAAAGAAATTTTAATAAAAAACTAATAAGCCTAATTGGACCCCTTCTAAGACGAGAGAGTGCTCATGACACACGAGCAACCAAAAGCAGCAAGAAGCCCTTATGGAGAAGAACCTGAAGATGGCAGATGTGACTGTGCCAAAACGTCGTTGTAGAAGAATAGAAAACACGTGGGAGAGGATCCCGAAATTATCAATGACATCATGGTACCGATGAATCTAGAGCTAAAAAGAATACGTTCTGCTTAAAAAATACCTTAGTAAAATGTTCACCCCTGAGAAGATACACCCCTTCAAAATTTCCAAGAAATTATGCAATAGCGGTTGTAATACGAAAATCAAAAAAGATATAACAGTCAAATTTTACACACATTTTCTACTAATGCACGTGCAAGTTATCAACAATTTTTAGATAATTTCTCCAGTTTCGCCCAATTTAAAAAAAAATTGTAGGGTTTACCCTTTTTGTGTTAACTTGCCTCGCATAGACACCGATTGAAGATTTTCCGCACATGTATCATCCCTTGTAAAAAAAGCATACTGTTCTTTAACATTACTTTATGCGATAGATAAGATCCAATTAAAATTGTACTAATAAATATACAAGGAAAAACTTTCTGTTCCTTAGATATTTATGATGTGATTCCTGTAAAGTTTGTCCCATGCAAAATAGTGCAACAGAAAACGGTTAAAACGTGTTTCCGAAAATATAGTGCATCAAAAAATGTTATGCGTAACCAAATTTAAGTATATACCTATGCTGATATATCTTTGTTATTATTAAACGCCAGTATTTGACGTATATTTAGCCACAAGCAATATAGAATATATTCATAATCTATTCTGACCTTAAGCAGAATCAATTCAGGTCTAGTAGAGTGTAAGATGTCGACACCTTGTTGGTTTGGTAAACAGAGCGAGAGCACTAAAACACATAATGACAATTACAAATGCTGTATCTGCATACAAATATCTAATAATGGCCGGAGCGCGGCAAATTATAGCCAATTTCAAAGTTAAATTACTCGAAAACTGTTAAACCTATAAATACTGCAGTCTGGTAACATCGACCCAGCAGCTATGACCAACTTAAGATTTAATTAACGAACCGAGCATAATATACATACTGTTACCATACAACCCACGTACGGGAAAATGTACAGACTGGTTATGTTTTCCGATAATGAAATAAATACGAGTTAAGATTTTTACAATAAATATGATCAGTAAAATTAATAGGATCAAAACGAGGTAAATTATTTAAGACGATTTAGTGAATTTAGGCATTGAAGATCCGTAAATAATCCAGAGAATTTCTATAATCCTCATTAATATAACCGTTTTTACTGAAAAACGATCATCAAGAACTTATATAGATATATGGATTATGTTTGAGTATTATTATGATTATATATTCGAGTTTTTTATTCAATATAATTAACACTAAATGAGGACAATAACAGAACTGGAGTTTTTCATTATTTTACATTCCTGCTTCATTTACGTATAGAAGCAGCGGTTCATCTGAACTAATGAAGTGTAACGTGCGAGTTTAAGGATTCTTTTAACGAGCAGTTTCACCAACAACATGAATCGAAAGGGAAATATAATTTACCTACTTGAGGCAAGTACAAAAGGAAATGTAAAATAATGCCGCAAAAGGAGAAAAGAGAAGCTTCTAATTTAATATCACACCGAAAGGAGATTCGAGATAATGTAAAAGTACCTATTTTAAATCCTATCTATTTGTCCTTAATAAAAGTATTTGTTTCTGCAAAAAAATATAATATTTATAAAAATATTTCGGTGGATGTCATAATGTTATTAGAACTTGGGTACAACTATTTGTTGATACATTTGTTGCAAGAGTTTGTAATAGTCAAAACTTGATAATAATGATAATAATTATCATTATTATAAAGTAAAATAAAATAAAAAGTAAAATAAAATAAGTGACATAACATATTTGCATACACTATCTCGAAAGGAAAATTAATATTTTAGTAAAATGTGATGATACTTTTTATAAAAAATTCTGATCTGATGATATAGTTAAATATTATAGGTATGTATATGTGTGTATATCTAGTTATTTATAAATATATATAAGATTCTATTACTGTTTATTATCGGAATTTGTTACCATTACCAAAATTCAATATTTCCCAACATAACCTAAGACACAACGTTTTTTGTTAATTTATTTAATATTTTTATATTACCAAATTGTAGATTGTAGAAAGATGTTCTGTATCTTTTTTGTTATTACATGCATTAGGATTTTTTTGAATATAAATTGTTTCCATAATTAGCCGTGTTTTATAATTTTGTTCTTTATTAATAAGTTTAGTATTTTCGTAATTAAATCGATGACCCGTTTCGTTAGAATGTTTTTTAAAAGCTGTTATATTGGCTGAATATTTGTAACCTTTTAAACGTTCTTCAATAAGTTGCATTGTTTGACCAATGTAGACTTCATGACATTGTTTATATTGAATTTCGTATATACAATGTGTAGTTTTTTCAAGTGGATTTTTGTCTATTAATGTTGTGTAAAGGAATTTTAAGTTGTTGGTATTTTTATGTGCTGCGTGAATATCATGTTTTTAAAATGTTTGAAATATTTTCTGATAGTTTCTGATGGTGAATATTAGTTGTATGGATTAGTGGTGATTGAGAACTGTAGTATTTGTGAATTCTGTTTTTGAAAATTTTATTGATTACAGAAAAATAATTGTTATTATTTATTAAAACCTTTTTTGCTTTTTCTGTGCATTCATTTCTAAAAATGGCAGACTTTAGTTTTATTGATCTATCTGCAAAACCAATAATTACAGTTTTTTTATGGTTTTAAGTATTTTTTTGAGATAAAATTAGTATATCTACTAGACCATGTTGGTTTTGTATTCCATTTTGTTAATATTTCAGTTTTATTATTTATAAGAGTTAAATCTAAGAAATTTATCTTATTTTATGATTCGTTTATGTTCAGTTGGAAATGCAGTTATGCAATCATCAACATCACGTCTGAAAAATGGTATTTTATAGTTTAATGTTGGAATTATGGTTTTTCCTAAATCTTCTAGTACTAATTCTGCGATTGTACTGGATATTGGTTAACCCATTACACAGCCATATTTTTATTTGTAATATGTATTATTGCATTGAAAATAAAAAAGTACTACTAGAAAAATAACAGTTTTATTAATACAGGACTGAGCAGAGCGCTCTCATGGCCTTCTAGAGACCCGACGTCTTGTGTCGTTGGACTCGTCGCCGCTAGGTTAATATTATCTGTCTCCATTACCGGAGGTCCCAACATAGATATTGGCGAAGATAATCCAGTTGCTTTTGGACTGCAGTCAGCTTTAAACCGGTAGCTGCCCTTGTTGGTGCCAGGTTAGCAGCCTATAGTCTTCTTCTCAGTGTCCAAGCGCTGGCGAACACACGCTTGACCTCCCTCAACTTGCTTGAGGTCAACGCCAGTCATAAGCCGATTTCTGAGGGATTTTGAGACGAGAAATCGGTCGTCTCTTGCCATTGTCACGCGCCTATGGCCGGTTCCTTACCTGCAGACGAAGCCACCGGTTTGGCCTAATTGAGTGGTTAGTCACGGTAAAAATTATAAAAATAATTATTTTCCTCGCTTTAAAGCAAGGTACTGTCGTAAGGTAAGCAAAATAATGTAATGTGTTTTCTAATTTAAATCTATCTCTTTTAAATAATATTTGACAACTAACTGACAATGTCACAAAATTTAAAGTTAGATGTACCTACACAACTAGATTTTAGCAAAAATACATTCTAAGGCGTCCTATTTTTTTTTGTCCAACTGTACTTATTAGTTTAGTTTGAAAGATAACCGTTTTTTTTGTATTTGAACGACAAAATTCACATATATAGATAGAGTCCATAAATACGCTACGTAATGAAATAAGAATCTAAACACAGACAGATAATACCTTATATATTTCGCATTCCATAAATATTTTTTTGCTATGTAATATCGACGGTAGCGGTTCTCTATCGTTTTACTTTATATTCAAAGGGCAATTTAGTCCAGTGCAGTTAACCCTCATAGTCAAAGGATTCATCTATCAGGATATATTCCAAGCCATATTTCATTTGAGTAACCATCGCCGATCTAGTTTCAATCCCTGGGAAATAGAAACGTTATTCGCCTTTGGCGTTAGGATGTAAGAGGTTTGAGTCTAACCACAAACAATCTCTTTCTATATATAGATATCTCTTCATATATTCCAAGTGTACACATGTATTCTGAGCTTACACGTCATATAGGTCTTGAGTTAAAAAGTTCCCAAGTGGCAAAGTAATTTTTTAAATCAAACATTAAAATAGCAAATTGTTGCTGTGATATGGCTTCCAAGTCGACAATAATTAACATGTTGAATATGTTGTCGTGAGAAACAAAAATATTTTATTGGGTAGATGTAAAAATGCTCTCATACCAATATTATAATAAAAAATAAAAATAATAACACTCTTATAATATCTCTTATAAAATAAAAGGTCTTAAGAGGTCCTTTTTATTTCATAATAATTCAAAAACTATAATCAAAACAATTTAGAAAATTGTACTGAAGACATTTTAAATGCAGCTCGAAAGCGTCTTCGAGCAGGCCAAATCAAAGGAAAAATAGAAGAATATGTATGAAATATTTTATAATTATAGGATGACAAAAAACACACTAAGAACTGATGAAAGTGTGATGCTAGCATAATTTTTCAGAAGGTAAGATATATTTTATACACATTTGAGTGTTTTTCATACAACGCCTTTCAATGTTTTAGGCAAAGGCAATCCAGTTTATGGTCTACACATTACATGTTGAAAAGTGATATATACATATATATATATATATATATATATATATATATATATATATATATATATATATATATATATATATATATATATATATATATATATATATATATATATATATATATATGTGGAACACGTGATCCATGGAGTTCCGCCTGTCTCCACCTACAGCTAATAGGGGTATGTCTCCACTATAAGCAGACAGTGGCGCTCGAGATAAAAACTAGGCACGGAACCAAGCAGAGAAAGAAGGCGTCACAATATACGAAGCAAAGAAATCAAAAGGTTTGACTATAGAAAACGTTACTAAGCTTCTAAAAGAGGCTCCAGACGATAAGTTATATAATGAAAGTGGTACTAATATTAAATGGTGTATGGGGCATGTCGAGGTGCATAATAATTGTGCAACTTAACTGTAAAAGATTTTGAAATTTTTGTAGAAAGAGAATTTTGGTTATAACTTTACATGATACCAAAACGAAAACGAAACCTATATGTACTATAGGATCAGAGTGCAACGGATATGAAATTTAACCTAACTCTCCCCCACACCATTCCGTCTCTTTACTACTCCTTAATCGGTATGTAATTCCTATATAGGATATTACGTTAATGAAAGGTATGTAATCTTATATGTATCAGACCTCTCCTGAAGTTTGTGCATCTGGTAGTAAACTTTGTAGATTAGGGAACCTGCAATTTGCTCCTTAACTATAAGTGCTAATTTGAAGTTGACCTCGCACGTTTACTCAGGATAGGCCACTTACGTTCGACTATAGATCCTCGACCGATTAAGCTAGCACTTGTTTACTTTATACACGGATAAGGATTAACCAATAGTCATAAATAATTTCCTTCTTCTGTATCTATAGTTCTGTCATTTCTTCGATAATTAAGTAAATTATGCCTTTCAAGGCCCTTACAGAACCGCCTCTAAGGAGAAGTGGTCTGCCTGCACTATAAACGTCTGTTTATATTGCACTCTGTCTAGTGGCGCTAGAGATAAGAAACAACAAGAAGAAGCGAACGTCACCGTATGGTATTTAATGTAAAAAACAACGTATATAACCAGAACTTGTAAAAAATAGGTAATGTGTATTCTTAATAAATAATAGATATTATTACGCCACTGGATTCGTATAATAAGTGTCTAGAATCTAAATATACTTTATTAACTTCCAACCACAACACACAATAAGTCACAGCTGTTTACAATGATAAATAACTACTGAACAAGTTTAATTACTTGTTACTTGGTCTCTAAGGGTCCAGTTAAACTAAACTGACTAATGTAACGATCGGCTCACCCTTATATACTATTTTCACGGTTCTGGAAGCTTCTCGATTATTCTAGATTGTTCTCAATTGTTCTATCCCATTCTAGATTGTTCTTATACTGTTTTCCTGTCTTAACTATTCTAAATGGGGCCATGGGGCGCATTTCGGTTATTTGAAGCCCTAGAGGGGGGGGGGGTTTGTATCTGGCACCAGAGATGCGATGTTGCCACATCGTCGTGTGCGGTGTTGCCAAATTGTGCAGATTTTCCCTAGATCTAGGGAATTTTCATAATATCGTGCATAATCACTTCTGAAGATTCCGTAACAATATAATAGTCCAGCAATATAACGGTTTATATCGGACAAAATTCAGGAAGTTTTGAAAATGTGTAGAAATGTTAAGGATAGCACCCTTAATAGTGTGATTCATCCCCTGGGGTCACTTTTCTATCTCATTTTTAAGGTTTTGGGAACCGTACACTTTTTGAAATAAAATATCTATATTATTCTTTAAAATTATCAATGAAAAACGTCTCTATACTTTTTTTCCTTAAATTAATAGTACCGCGGGAAATAAGGCCCACCCTTAATGGTTGGTTCAGTTTCATGCAATAAATTGTAAATTTTACAATAATCTACTTTGAAAAATTCAATGCTTAATACCATAGCAGCAACTACTAAACTCCACTTAAAACTAATAAATATACCGCTTCCACCATCTAGTGCTAAAATAACGCAATTTATAAAGAAGCGAGAATATTATATCTATACCTATTGTACTTGAATCTACGTCATCCCAGATGTAAAGTAATTGGAACTTTTTTTTTACGCGGTGTTCCCTGGAAGACAACGAAGATTAATTAACGTAGGTAACCTTCTGATAATTAGTGGATTTAATCTACAGGGCACACGTAAAAAAAACGCGTCAAATACTTTACCACTGGGGTGACTTGGAAACAAGTACAATATAGGTTTAGTATTGTCGCTTCTTTAAAAATCGCGTTATTTTGTACGGGTGAGAGGCTGGAAGCGGTAGATTTAATATAATTTTAGGTGGAATTCAGTAGTTACTACTTTAGCGTTAAGCATTGTACTTTAAAATAGATAACAGTAAAGACTACAATTTATCATGTTAAACGGAACCAACCCTTATAAGTTCGCTTTATTTCCCACGGTTCCATTAGTTTTAAAATTAACTTAAAAGACATGGAGGATGGCGTTCAATTAGTGTTGCTTAAAGTTATATTGAGGAAAGCATCGTCGAGTTTAAAATTTCAAAAAGTATATTTCATCAGCAAGAATTAGTCATCTTTCAGGAATGTAGATGGAGAATCATAATATTTTTCAGGAAGAACATATAGAATTCAATAAATTTGGTGTTATAAATTTTTCAAATTTGAATAATTATACTTAATATAATATAAAAATGTTTTTATAATTTTGACAGGTAAAGTGAGAGTTTTCAAAACGCTTTGACGTCTAGGAAACGTCTTACTTTTCACAACCAGTTACGAATTATACAAACAGTTACGAATTATACAACTGGTTTTGTAAAGTTCATTTCATAGAAGGTTATATAGACCTAACAAACTATGAAAGTCACGAGCTGTCACACCGTTACAACCTACTGGATTGTTTTGAAACGTATAAAATTCAGTTTTCTTCTCGTAAAATATAAAATTGGTGAAAATTAGAAAAAGTCTTGTATGAAACTCGTTGGAAAACACTATGTTGTGTAACTCGCATCCTTTTGCGTAACTCGCTAGCGCTCCTTCCGGAAAAATCTGCTCGGTACACAAAATAGTACTTTTCCAACTCGTTACATAAATAGCCATTCCATTATTTAAATGAACAATTTTCTGTCAAACTGTTTCATTAACAGTGATATTATTATATAGTAAAGCGACATTTCTATTAGGTAAAGTGCCACTTCAATAAACGATTTTGTATTTAGTAAAATAATATATTATCAGTCAAAATGCGAAAAACATAATTAGATTAGTAGTGGTTTGATCACCGGCGCATTCGCCAAAATATGCCATAAGAATTATTATATTTTTATTAATGCGTTTAAACCTCTGCATCTCAAAATAAATGTAAAGTGTGCTATATTTTCGAACTCGAAAAGAGCATCAAGAATATTCTAGCAAAACGTATTATTGTATTAAAAAAAATCGATGACAAATCGATGAAAATAAACGAAATTGAAAATAAATATCGATATGTCCGAGGATATTAGACAGATTGAAACGTTTTTAGAATTGTGTTGAGTTTATCCGTTACTATTCGAAGGCACTGTGTATGTGTATATAAAAAAATTGAGTCCTGAATGATTATATACGTTTCATATCAGGCATATTATTAATATGACTTTGCAGGTAATAAGTAGGTAGAAGGTTTTAATCATTTTTACATAATTTGGGAAACAAATATCTCAAATTAAAATTGACCTAGTATTTAAGTATATTCAACATTTCTCTGAACTTGTCAAATAAAATCCAACCTAGCCTATGAAAAAATTCGGTGACGCTACATAAAATATATCAGTGACCTCTTTTTCTGCACCTTATAAATCTACTTTAATAATTTCAATTAGCCGCTCTTTTTAATTACATTTTTCCACGTGATTATTGTCAGTCGTCTGAATTTGGACCATAGCGACCGGGTATTAATTTTGCAGCAAAGGATT
Source organism: Tetropium fuscum (assembly GCA_964058915.1). Lineage (NCBI taxonomy): Eukaryota > Metazoa > Arthropoda > Insecta > Coleoptera > Cerambycidae > Tetropium > Tetropium fuscum. The sequence goes on along the minus strand of CAXKVY010001369.1, from coordinate 83,666 downwards.
AAAAACCCAACGTAATAAATTATATTAACAAGGGTCTAATCGGGTTCAGAGGGCGAAAGAGCTAATCATAGTTTATGGTGGTGCAACAAGGTGTATGCTCCAAACCACGATGGGTCTAGTACGGTATTAGAAAGGTTCAGATTTAGTAATGCAACACAACAGTGAGTCCCAGTGGCGGCGCGGGGGTGAAGCAGGTGAAACAGCGATTCACCCTTATTTTCACAATTTATAATGGCTATTTTTCAAGCTAATGTATTAACAATGTAATATCTATAGATATCATTTTTAATAAAAAAAAAATTTAATTACAAGAAAGTACAATAAATAATAATAGGTCGATAATATTCCTTCATATAACCGCAACTGTAAAATTATTGCGCGCTTATGTCGGTGAGAGCGAAGAGACCACAGCACATCACAGTTTAAATGAACGTGACACGATAATGGACTGGTACTATACAATGCAAAATTATACGGTTGCCATGGTAACAGTCGCCTACCATGTTCGATCGCATATGACTGGTATACCATTTTTCCAGCAAGTCTATTTAAATATATATCTATTTAAATATTAGAAGACTAAGTTAAAAACGAAAACGATTTAAAATTAGCAGGGATGCAGTCAATTTTCTATTCAAAAGTCCACTCTTTTATACAGCTTTTGAAAATTTATTTGTTGCTTCTTCAGGAAATGTCTACAGTAAATTAATACCTCTATAATTTGAATTATATACTAAAACATTTGTTTTTACTGTCAATTTGAGATTGATTCGCCGGCACCGACTACGTAATTTGTGCTTTGATGGCAAAGCATATATGAATATCAAATCACCACGGGCTTACTACCATTAGCGGCACTTTACAAGTTAGTGGGTATATTGCGGACCGACTTAATCTTCTAGTGAAAGTTTGTCCAGTCTACTTGGGCGTCTAGATTATTCTGAAACGCCATATGTGAGAACTATTTACATAAACTACACGTTTATATAGTTTTATATATTCACAATATGCTGCTGATATGTATTATATTTGCAGATTTATAATATTTTTAATAGCACTACTTACTGACTTTAGTATTGCCAGTATGTTGATAAATTAAGAACTCTTGCTATAATTAAAAAAAATTGGGGGAAACAGGCGATTACGGTAAATAATGTGAATTACGAAAGCAGTATTCAGAAATATATTTATATGGGGAGATCTAATACATTTCAGCAAAAACGCGACCAAGTCACGGATTTCGCTAAAACTTTTTTCTCATAAAGTATGTGATAAAAAATGAAGATTCCATAAGTTTGAGCCCCTCGGGCCCTCTCCTTCTCGAGTTTTTCGCCTAGACTTTTCATTTACCAAGAACGCCGTTTGGCAGTCTTGTTATACTAAAAGGAACATTTTCAAGTTTCATCCATTTTTAAGTTAGAAAAAAGTTACAGCGCTTTGAAAATTGTATTTTTTGGAAAAATGACCAAATTCAATACTTTTAACTTTTGCACTTTGAATTTCGGGCAATTCCTTGGCTATACTTCAAAACATACATAAAAATTAAGTAAACCTCATTGGTTTTAAGTCCATTTATTCAAACCACCCGCTTCGGCGTCAATTTGAAAATTGCGACTTTTCACATAATATATTACATTGGCCATTTTTGTCGCGTGCTTGATGCTACCGACAAATACGTCCACTGGACCAATGACACTTAAAAGTAGACAGTGCAAGAAAGAAAATGAGCCCGGGTAGATCCAAATTGGTTGCCATCACGATGATGCAACGGTAGTGCAGTTCATTGTAGATATACACTAGGTTAGAAAAGCAACGGATAAATTCAATATTTCATAAGTTTTTTTCTAATATCATCGAATATCTAATCAAAATCATATCTAATATATCATCTAATATATCATCTAATATATCATCTAGTGTCATTAAATACTTCTATTATTTGTCACAAAACGTTTGGTTGTCTGCTGCAATAACGATTAAGAATGAGCAGATTTATAGATCATCAATAGCAGCCTTCAAAATGAAGATATCGCATGATCACATGTTCCTTTAAATTAGGTCAATATAATTATAGTAAAAAGAAATATCTATGGCATCAAGGGCATCAATCAAATTACTTTTTCTTGTTCGATTTATAACCTCAACTTTTATTGTGTTTCAATCAACTTTCCCTAGGCGACAAAAACGCTGTGATAGATTGAAAATTGAGATTATTACAGTTGAGACAGCTGCTGACGCCTTAGAGATTATCTGGAACCTGGAAAGTGAGGGAAGTTGGCGACAATTCCCTCTTAAGACGATATGCATTAAAACGTAAGTATAACAGTTTTACTCAAATTTAAATTTAAAGCTAAAATACTACTAATATCGACCTAAACAAGCAGCGTAAAGTAGCATGATTAATTTCATTTGATTACTATATTGTGGTGTATCTATAATATTTTACAGAAGGGTTGTTTTATTATCAACTAATTCAATTAAGTAAATATATGTATATTTCATATATTTTCATTTTTTTTTCGTACATATTTCAATGATATTGATATATTTAGAGGTGATATTATATTTATGGTGATATTAGAGGTGGTATTATATTTAGAGGTGACCTTGAGTCAAATTAATAGAACCTTGGATCGATACTTGAGTGGGATAGTACATACTAGCGTTATGTATGATTCTTTCTAGCGCACTACTTTGCTATTGTTGTAATTTAATATACAAAATTGTATCGCTGCGTTCTTGAATGATAACGTCAGTGGATTTTAGCCTGCCACTTAGCCGCTCAGCAGTTACCTCAGCAGCCCCACGGTACAAAGCACCATCATCCCCAAATTCTCACACCCTATTAAAATAATCCTCATCCAATTACATGTATAGGCATTGACTCCCACCACATAGTCACCATTAAAATTATTTAAAAAAACGAAAAAGTAATGAAATGTATTTACTAAAAATAACACACAATAAAATTATTCAACAAAAACACAAAAACCGAGGCGAAAGCAACTAACTCACTAACCAACTAACCAACTAACCAACCAACCAACTAACCAACTAACCAACTAACTACCTAGCTAACTAACGCACTAACGAACTCACTAACATAAATACAAACACCTCCAGCAACACAACAACCAGACTACGAATACCTCATTAGTGGACAAGTTTCGAGCAAAACAAGATTCCAAACCACATCCAGTTGCAGACATTGTTCATATACAGATTGTTTCAGTAAAATATCCATAGACTTGACTCCCTCGTTCCTTAGGGGTTTGTGGAAGTTTATACACGAAACAGCGTTTATAAAATTTGTCAAAAAAATTACAAAAACGAAAATAATTTTCACTGAATACATCACTCAAGAGGTAAGCAATTAGAGCTATCGATAAGTAAAAAATATATATATTATAACGGTTCAATTATACAGACGGTGAAAAATGAGGGTTTCAGGATAGAAACTTGTCAGAGCAATTAGCAGCAGAAATTTTGTAGGGTTTGTGACCATGAATTTCAATATGTTGTTTTCTATCTTGTAGAAATAGGCTGATGCCAAAGATAATTTTGAAAGTTAAAAAAATTAAAATTATTAACAGGCAATGGAATGACCAGCGGAATATTTTTGATGTTATAATTTAGAGAAAAAATAAAAATTAAACAAGAGACGGACATTGTGAAATGGGGGCGATATGGGTTTAAATGATTTTTTTGTGATTTTCGGCGCAACGTGACCTCGTAGCGCAAAGTGACCTCCACAAAAGTTGTGAATAATAGAAATATATAAAACTTTTATACATGGCGTTTTTCAAAATAACGTCGAATTTATTCAATAAATAAATAAATAGTACAAAGAGGTGTAATATGTTTTAGAAATCATATATTACATGATAAGTACTCTAAAACCAAGTATGTTGGTATACTTGTGAATGCGTTGAGGTGTTTATATACATAGAATAAATCCTGCACCGAGCTTCCAGCAAAGAAAGTAGGACGTGCCGCGCACCATTTCAGGGTAATAAACAGTCTAATATATTAGGAAGCTTCAACATATTATCAGACCACCGCTCTATGTTCCAGAACATATTGCTTTATAACTTTCTATTTTCTCCACGTATACAGGGTAAGTAAGTGAGATATGATATCTCACATCGTGTGCTTTAAACGCATTCAGAAAAGAAATGGACACGTTTTTTGATGAATTTTTCTATTATGAAAATGGATATTAAAAATCTCATAAATTGTACAGGGTGGAAAATAAAATAAGATTTTTGGAAAAAAAATAATTCTGAAATTTCAAAACCAAAAATATATAATAATTGTAAATATAATAACCAAGAGATCTTGAGATATTAATAAAACTGATTACATCACGGGTGTCAAATATATATAAAAAAAAACATATCAAGACACCTCTGGAAATAATGCTATTTAGTGAGACAATAAATACTAAATATTGTTATTTAACAATTGTTAAGTAATAGCAATAATAAGTAAGAAATAATAATTAAAATTAGCAGAACAATGAAAACAAATAAAAGTGAATTTAATGAGAGTAACAAATTTTATGACAGCATTTTCCACGTAACCACCACCATTCTAAATGTAGGTACATTTGGCATCGCTTTACAAAATTACTTCCCACACTATGGAATAAATCATTTTTACCACCGTATTACTGTATTTTTAATCCAGTTGAACTTATGTGGTCACAATTCTGTTTGTGGTAAATCAAATGTGGTAGAAAAAAAGGTTTCTAAAATTCGATAAAAAGTCCTGGAACTTATTAAAGAAGAATTTTTAAATATTTCATAAGAAGAAGAAGAAGAAGAAGAAGAAGAAGAAGAAGAAGAAGAAGAAGAAGAAGAATATAGAAAACTAGGACAAATTGGTGAAAGATTGTTATCAATCTGGCAGAGGAATCGGATGATGATTACCTATATAAATTATTAAATTTTGGTAGGTAGTATGTATAATATTTATTACTTTAAAATAAAGCTCTTATTTTATTAATTTTTATTATTTGTCAAATAACAAACACATGAGAAAAATGAATAAAATATTTTTAAAATTATTTAAAAAAATAATTTTGTAAATTGCGAAAATAAAGAGAAATACTGGCGGTATCTTATTATACGAATATTTTTTACACGAATATTTTTTATACGAATATGAATTATTTCTGCCGGATATTGAACTGGTTAGCATGAACGTCGAAAACTTCGTCGAAAAAACTAGAATAATAATTAGTTTCTATTAATTCACGTGATAATAAATAATTTTGCATTTCCATTAAATAACTACGCAGCATACACAGGAAAATATGCGAATTTAAATAATAAAAAGGAAATTCATGGATCAAGGGCGGTAAAATCTGCTAATGAATCCATCAAATGTGTATCATTTATAGCATAGGAATATCCAGTTCCTGGTTAGCATGAGCGTCGAAAAACTCGTCGTTTCTTTTATATACATTTTGTGTATATTTTTTACAAAAGCCAGTTTTGTTCTATGGGAAGCAGATAAATCAAGTACATATGTATCTGTTTCGCTTCATGTACATCGTTAAATCCATTGTGTCGAGCCTTATCAGTTGTAATACCTTTACAGTTCAAATATTCTCGCTTGAAAATGCACTGACCCGATTTATGTAGCGTTTCACGGTACATAATAAATATCTTCTTTTAATTGAAACTTTATCGAGTAAAATGTTGCATGTAAAATTATAAATTATAATTTGTTAACAAATTGACGGACAGTAACGCCGATAGGTGCAGTGTCCTCTCTGGCGTGCTAATTCTATAAAAACGACGTATAACATATATATATATATATATATATATATATATATATATATATATATATATATATATATATATATATATATATATATATATATATATATATATATATATATTAGCTTTGAAATTCTTTGCTATTCATATTTGTTTTGTGAAAAGTAATCTTGGGTTTGTAGCATTTCATTACATAGAGAAATAAGCAAATAGACGAATAAGAAGGAAGATACACTTTCCAGTGCTATATCTGAACATACACACGGAAACGAACCACTTAGAAGTTGTTCAAGTTCTTTCACCTTTATTGAGGATCTTCAGAGCAGTGTATATGCAGTGTATAGATGATCAATGAAACAAATCGTACACTGCTCTGAAGATCCTCAATAAAAGTGAAAGAACTTGTACAACTTCTAGGTTCGTTTCCGTGTGTATAGTGGTTCGTTTCCATGTGTATGTCCAGATATAGCACTGGTAAGTGAATCTTTCTTCTTATTCGTCTATTTGCTTATTTCTCTATGTAATGAAATGCTACAAACCCAAGATTACTTTTCACAAAAAAAAATTGACATAGGCAAAAATGACAGTTTTAATTAATTTTTAAGGTTACTAGACTGTTTGATTAGTATCATAGGAAAGATCAGTCAAGAAATCCTACGAACTTAAGCCTATTTTATATTTTATTATTACTCTAATTTTAGTTATGATAATATTATGAGATGTATATTTATAGTAAATAGGTATGTATGTACGTATATAAGTTTATATACACAGATAATGTTTTTTGTTAATTTATTTAATTAATATTTTTATATTAACAAATTGTAGATTCTAGAAAAATGTTCTCTATCTTTTTGGTTATTACATGTATTGGGATTTTTTTGAATATAAATTGATTCCATAATTAGTCGTGTTTTATAATTTTGTTCTTTAATAATAACTTTAGTATTTTCGTTGTTAAATTGGTGATCTGTTTCATTAGAATGTTTTTTTAGGGAATATTAGGTAATTATTGGAATATTAGCTGAATATTTGTGACCTTTTAAACGTTCTTCAAGAAGTTGCATTGTTTGACCAATGTAGACTTCATCACATTGTTTACATGAAATTTCGTATATACATTGTGTAGTTTTTTCATGTGAATTTTTGTTTTTCAATGTTGTATAAAGGAATTTTAAGTTATTTGTATTTTTGTCTGCTGTGTGAATATAATTTTTTTTATTTTTGAAATATTTTCTGTTAGTGATTATTCCTTAAACGTTGATATGTCATATTATCATTTAGCATATGATTATTTTTTTCTTTGTAATCACTTGTGTTCATGATTACAGTTTTGTTTGATTTATCTGGCTTGAGAATAGTAATTTGAGGGTTAATTTTTAAAAATTGTTGAAGTATCCTTTATTAAAAAGTTGTTAAGTCCTTTTAGCTTTTTCTGGCCTCCTATAATCAATTTATAGTAATCATTAGTTGCTTTTTTTAAGTAACACAAATAAAATAGTTGTAAAAATATTCGTTTTTGGCTTCTCCAAAAATTGCGGTATTTCTGTTAGGAAATTTTGGTGGGAAGTGAAAAATTCGGTATCATCGACCCAAAAAAACATAAGAAAACATTTTTTCCAGATAATATTCTCTATTTCCTGGAGTATAGCTATTACTTACTAAACTGCTGTTCAAAATTATCGCACCACGTTAATATTTGCTAAAATTTGAGGTCTCATAACTTTTTTACTTTTAGTCCAATTTTGATAATTTTTTTAGAATACTGTAGGTAAAACGACTAATTTTAACTTGCATATCCAGTCTTTTGTTAACTGAGGATGGTCTAGGTATTATACAGGGCTAACTAAAAGGTTGTTATAACCCTAATTTTAAAACACTCGGTGGAATAATTTCGTAACCAAATTCTTTAAAAATACCAATTTTTGTTAAGAACCATTCCTTTCCTACATTTTGTTTTTTGGTCCATGTCTTTAGATACATTGGTTCATTTTTAAGAGCAAAATTAATTTGTCACCAACAGTTTACTGTTAATTTACTCTGCTGTTACAAGTGATATGTAAAACGTAGGCGGCGTATGTCAACCAAAAAACAATGATTGGGTGTATGCAATCTCATTTTGACACATTTTTAAAAACAATACGGTGTTGAGGAATATTCAGCAATTTAAAATAATGAATCGTGTGAAACATTTGACAGCATTGGAATGTGTAAGACCGCAAACTTTGGTTGAAGAGGGAAGTATGCGATATGTCTCTCCAATTCTGGGTGTTAACCATGCGACAATAAGTCGAATTTAAGAACGTCACAGGGCAACTGGTTCTCACTCCAGGAGACATGGGCAGGGTAGAAAAAGGGCGACGAATGTTAGGGATGACCATTTTCTCCGCCAAAATGCTTTAAGAAATCGGACAGTAACAAGTTCGCAATTGAAGAGTGAACTTGAGATGGTTAGAAATGTTCAAGTTTCTGCTCTTACTGTAAGGAGAAGACTACGGGAGGCAGGTTTGATCAGTAGAAGGCCCATAAAGGCACCAGAACTTACCAGGGCTCAGAAGGTAGCTCGATTACGATTTGCACGAGCACATGAAAATTGGACTATCGATGACTGGAGGAAAGTCCTATTCTCCGATGAAACACGAATAAGCCTAAAATCTTGTGATGGGCGGCAACGTGTGTATAGAAAACAAGGGGAAAGGGAAGCTGCCTTCAATTTCGTTCTAAACGAACCCTTTGGTCGTGTCTCCAAAATGTTTTGGGCGGGTATTTCTTTCGATGGCCGTACGGAGTTAGTCCCTATTAATGCAAGGGCAATGAATGCGGAATACTAAGTAGAGAACATTCTCCAGGAGCATGTAATGCCCTATGCTCCGTTTATTGGTCCTGATTTCATATTCATGCAAGATAATGCAAGACCACATGTAGCAAGAATTTGTATTGAGTACTTGAATGAAGTCCATATTGATGTTATGAACTGGCCAGCACGAAGCCCGGATTTAAATCCCATCGAACACCTATGGGACATCATTAAGAGAGCAGTGAGACGAGGTCTACCAGCCCCACAGAACCTTCAACAGCTGGAACAGGTTACTCTTCATGAGTGGAATAATATTCCTCAACCCGTCAAAACCTCATTAGAAGTATGCCACGGCGGATTCAGGCTGTAATCCGAGCTAGAGGTGGCAACACAACCTACTAGGGATCAGCTCACATAATTTTATTTCTTTGTTTTTCTTTGTTTTCTTGTTAATTAAAAAATGTTTCTTCTCACCCTGAAAGTTTTTTCAATTGATTTCTGTATGGTGCTATAATTTTGAACCAATGCATCTAAAGACATGGACCAAAAAACAAAATGTAGGAAAGGAATGGTTCTTAACAAAATTTGGTATTGTTAAAGAATTTTGTTCCGAAATTATTCCACATAGTGTTTTAAAATTAGGGTTATATAACAACCTTTTAGTTAGCCCTGTATAATACCTAAACCGTCCTCAGTTAACAAAAGACTGGATATACAAGTTGAAACTAGTCATTTTATCTACAGTATTCTAAAAAAATTATCAAAATTGGACTAGAAGTAAAAAAGTTATGAGACCTCAAATTTTAGCAAATATTAACGTGGTGCGATAATTTTGAACAGCAGTTTATTTAGGACCTCCCACAATAATTACCTATCAATTCATAGCAATTCATTTATCTTACCTATAATCATTTATCTTTATAATTATCGTGATTGTATTGACATCGATTTTAATCCATAGCTTATATTCTCCATACTAATTGAATAGTTTTATTTACAAAATATAATAATATTATTATAGAAGCTAAGATATAAATGTCAAGTTACGATAACGTGCTACTGACGTAGGAAATCATCATCATCTCCAATAAAATCGAAATGCTATGAAACCGAAGACTGCATGCACCCACTAAGCCCAGCAGCATTCCAAAACGATCGTTGATATATCTTACAGAATTCCAGCTGAAACAAATTTCCACATGGTCGGGCTATAAATTGGGGGAGAGCAAACAGACCGCAATTTTAAAATTCCTTAAAAGAAATTGCCAAAATTGATTAGCTTGTTATATACCAAAAATTCACTGCTGCTCCCAAGAATACAAAATATATAAATACAGAGTGTTTCCTCAATGGCGATTGTAAATTTTCAAATACGTTAAAAGATACAATGAAAAAACTTTTGAGGGTTCCAATTTTTAAAATCTTTACGAGGGTGGCAGACGATTAAAAATATTGGTGAAGCCCCTGTTAAGTGCTATCTCAAATTCCATTCTTCTATGCTTCTCAAAACATGAGATAGAAAATGTAAACTGAATTTTAACTTACCCCTTTAAAGCGGCGTAACTCAAATAGAAGATGTTTTTTGAACTACGTTTATACAGGAGGCACCCTTTATTTTTTGGCAAGGAATCGCATAAATGAATCGTAAAATTCATTGTTTATTAATTTACTTTTGACAGAGGTGACAAACTTTTTCAAACTGTTATTATTTGTAATGCTTATGTCAAGCATAATATATAGAAATAGAATAGGTTTGATTTGAGCAAGCCTATGGAAAGCTCATTGCAAATTATTTCCATAGCCTGTCTTATATCAATGATAATTATTAAGAAAGCTAAATTGATTTCTTACTTTTGACAAATTTTAGTATTTCAGTTATATATAAACATGGCAATGTTACTTAAATATCGTTTCATTAATAAATGTTTTTGTGCATGATTCACGATACTTAAGTCAATACATGGAACGAATGACTCATTTTTGTAATATGAAAACACCAATAGCTGTACTTGAATTAATTGATTGTAATTGGTAAAAGCGAAACTGCATGGAAACAGTCTTACGTGGATTTATAGCCAAACTATTTGAATTAAAGTATTTCGAAAGAGTTACTAGGTTATCTTGTAATTGTGGAGATGTTTCGATTATATTATGATTATATCACCTGCAAAATCACAATAGAAAGAAGGCAAATATATAATCTTCTATGTCATTATAATAAGACTAATAAAGGTCTTATACACTGCCTTATGTGGTGGTAACATTCAATTCATATTTCATTACTGAGGTTTCGCTAATAAGCTAATACTGTAAAAGTGCAGAAATTCAGATATCAGTAAATATAGCATGCGAAAGCACAATACATGATTATTCTTGTAACATTGTGGGAATCTCGCCACAAAATATATTTTAAATCCCCAGAGCAGAGTTGCTTTTGCTAATTAACGAAACATTCTGCTTCTACGTGCATTATTTGTTGGTACGATACAACTTCCACAGATATAATCTAGGGGCTTAGCTTATATACACAAGTCCGTAATAGTTACATATTCTGAGTAATTTTGTTTATATATTGTTAATAGACTACAAATAAATTTTAATACAAAATTACCAATGGCACCTTCGTATTATTATACAAATTATAAATAAATATTGGAAATAATATTTGTTTCATTGCATTGTAATTTATTTTAAGTTATAAATATTTTTTTAGTAAATTCATATCGTGATATAAAGCATCACTATAGCATGTTTTTATTATTAATTGACTTCAAAAAAGTAGGAGGTTCTTAATTATATTGTACGTTTTTTTTATGTGCGCAGAACGCGTCATTTATAATAGTGCTTGCAGTCTGCCTATTTTTGGCCCTATGTTAATTTTTCACTTCGGAGATACACTAAACAAAAATATGTAAAAAACCTGAAATTTTCCGTAGAATTCAATAAACCAAAATACAAACAACTGGCACCTCCAGGTCCCATGGTAAATTGGGTCCAAAATTGGCCAAAAACGGTGTTTTCCATTTTACACTGTCATGGTGCAATAAAATGAAAAAAAGTTTTGTACAAAAGTTGTAGAACTATTAAATACGATCTGTGGAAATCCGATGTCAAAAAATTCAAAAATAAATAATTTTTGTCAAAAATCGTTAAAAATCGCGTTTCTTTGAAACGTTCATATCTTCGTGACAACAAATCATTTTTTAACGAAACTTGGTGAAAGTGTAGCTCTCTACTAAATAAAAAAGGTCATTTTCAAAAAAAATAAAAATATTACAAACTTTTCGCAGATTGGTTTTTTTTTTAAATCTCGATAGCTCATACACGCTTTCATATTTAAAGTCAATTTTTAGCTTAAAGTTTTCTTGAAATATTGTACTAACATTTTTAATTATTGCGCGCTTTTTAAATTGATCGCCAATATCCGAAAAATCGGGTATTTTAACAACAAAAAAATCGATATTTTTTTAAGAAAATTATTTTTCCTTTTTTGTTAGCAGCATTGAATAGCTGCTATTTGCAAATTTGCAAAACAAAAGTCTTTATCTACGACCCTTTGGAGCTGAGATAATTTTTTTTTGAAAAAATATAGTGTCGCTATCTTTTAATATTAAGGGCTGAAATTTACTGTGTTTGTAGTTCAATAGTTTTTCATAAAAAATACTACAATGACATATTCGCTCTCCATTCTTTGGAAATTTATTGGCAAGCGGAGCACACAGTATCTTGTCAATTGTCAATTTCAATTTGAAAACAACAGTAGGTATTTACAGTAGAGTAGATATTTATAACTGTGTAAAAATCGTGCCTAAAATCATATTGGCCAGAAATACGGCACTAATTTGCTTCCCACATACAGCTCAGGTTAGCTAGTTCGAGAGGAAATCGTTAAAACGATAGCCTGCAGATGCGGAACCGGATGTAAACCGAAGATCTGTAGCTGCAGGAGGCATGGTTTGAAGTGTTCAAGCATGTGCTTGACATGCGATCAAGAAAATTGCACTAATATAGATGGAGGATAACTACGATGGAGGCAGATGCTCTTGATGACGACTTGGACGAAGAGGTATTTAATGAGTCATGCGTGGTGATGGATGAATCCAGATCATGATGATGAGATCGAAAGCGAAGCCGACTCTTCCGTACTCGCTGCATACAGTGAAGAACGTACTAGTGACAACGAGGAGGGAGAGCCAATAAAAAAACTACGGATCAATTAAGTATTGCACATGTTTATATTCACTGTCAATATTTTGTACTTTCATGTAAAACAAATATTTTATTTTTATACGGAAAATGTTACTCATATGTCTTTAAGACCATTAAATTTCCAAAGAATAGAGAGTGAATATGTCATTGTAGTATTTTTTTTGTAAAATATAAGTATTGAACTACAAACTCTGTAAATCTCAGCCTTTAATATTATAAGATTTTTTTCAAAAAAAAATTATCTCAGCTCCAAAGGGTGGTCGATAAAAAATATTATTTTGTAAATTTATAAAAAAAATACCAGCTATTCAATGCTGCTAACAAAAAGGGGAAAAAATTGTTTTGAAAAAAAATCGAATTTGAATTTGTTTATGTCAATTTAAAAAGCGCGCCTCAATAAATAAAAATGTTAGTACAACATTTCAAGAAAATTTTAAGCTCAAAATTGACTCTAAATATGAAACCGTGTATGAGTTATCGAGAGATAACTCATACATGCGTGAAATCGTACAAGTTTTGTGAAAAAAGTTGTCACGAAGATATGAGTTTCAAAAAAACGCGATTTTAAACGATTTTTTGCAAATAAATAATTTATTTTTGAATTTTTTGACATCGGATTTCCATACATCGATCTGCATTTAATAGTTCTATACCTTCTGTATAACACTTTTTTCATTTTATGGTACCATGACAGTAAATTGTAAAAAACCGTTTTCGGCCAACTTTGGGCCCAATTTACCAGTTGTTTGTATTTTGGTTTCTCTAAAAATTCTCTTTTTGTTACAGAGGGGGTATTTGGAAGTGGGTTCCATTATAGTTTTATTGGCATTGGACCTTGGATTCCGAAGATATACCGGGGAACTCACCAGATATACCAGAGGAACTGGCGAATGCGCCCATCATAACCCTAAGTTTAGATATTTAAATTAATTTAAAAAAATATGATAGGTGTGGTGCAGGACACGGCTAGGCGTCGCCAAGTGTCCTCACGGACTGCTGATTCGCGTACAACGCGGCCATGCATTAACGTGTGCATCGCCTGGGCATCACTTTACCGATCTGCTGGAAGATACGCATCGTTTTTTTGAAAACCACTTTCAAATTATGGTAGATCTGAGTATGTCTTTTCGTTCCATTCCATAGTGATTACAAATATTACATATATGTTTGCTCTCAGATATGGATATTAGATTGTAAATATTAACCTTTGAATTTTAATCGTTATAATCATAATCGTACCATGTAGGTACTATAGAAAGCAAAGGTGATACTATTCTTGCTGTAGACAGAAATTACCCTGTACTCACAATAAATTCACCATTCTGTTTTAGTCAAATTATAACGGATTATTGACTTCTGAATGACAAATAACTGAATGATTTTGAGGTGATTCGGATCATAAATAGCAAAAATGTCAGCCATCTTGAAATTCTATTTTGAAAAAAACTGGCCGTGCGACCCTAATATTGATCCTTTCGGCATCGCTAAACTTCAACATGGTTTAAAATTATGACATGGAAATAAATTAAACAGAAAGTCACTTTTGCCATATCAAATTAATAAATTCATAGGCATATATCTACACATTACTTCAAAATATTATATTCACAATTACATGAAGTACAAAAATCGATTATTTTCAACTGTTCGTCATTGTACGTAGTATAAGTTAATAAGTTGTTTGTTTGTTAAAATTTCTCATCAAATTTTAAAATTTCAGAGAAAAAATTAAAAAGTATATCGTTACCAGAGGTTATAGCATAAAGTCAGAAAAAATGCCTTTGGAATTTTATAAGAAACTGTTCAAAGACTAACTGTCAACAAAAACTGTACAGAAAGAAAATTTAATAATGTGGTATTACAAGAAGTTAAACCTATTATCCAGGACTTTACAGGCCCTGATTAATAATATAGACATATGGATGCAGCGGTCCACTAAATACTGATGTAAATATTGATAGTCATGATGCTCCAAATTATTGTGAGGGTGTTTTGTTTGTTCACAAGATAAACGAAAAAGATCCTTCAAGAGCCATAAATGTAATAAAACCAAAAGAAGCATTAGGGCTAGACAATAAACCTAATTATGTTATTTAGGGGGTCTAAATATTCACCTGTAAAGCATTTAACACTGCTATTTACCGCTACTAATTTAACATACTTCCAACATTTTAAAAATCGTTTATAATTTAATGGATGATGCATCTGTAAATACCTTCTTAAATATCCTAAATATAAATTAATAATGGTTTAAATTAATTTCACTAATTTTGTTTAAAAGTTCTATGCCAGTGCAATATTGAAATTTGTAAATTCAGTACATTTCGAATTTTGAGCTCCATACTTGTAATGAACCTATTTCTCGCAAGTAGCTTTATAATTAATTAAAATTTACACGGTTCTAAGTTATTGTTTTATGTAAAAAAAAATTTGAACGTTTGTAAAAAAAATGGTCCAGATCAAAAAGACCAACTTTGCCCCCTCTAATAAAAAATAAACAATTCTTACCAATAAAAATTTTCACTTATATTATCACAAGAGTTTAAATTATTAATAGATTTTTTTTTGAGGTCACGATAATTTTCTTGAGCTAATCGTGACTGAAAAAAACATTTCAGGAATAATTTACGCTTGTTTGGTATACGGTAAGAAAATGTCATCATACCCCAAGTATAAATCAAATTTTACATTTTACTATAGTGCAATTTGTATTTTGTGTTAAATTAAACTTTTTAGATAATAATAACTAAAAGTATTATATTCTAGATAGGTATGTCGTATTATAACAAGTACATTATTTAGTGGTTGTAAGAAAAAAATAGATAAGATGGCAATGCGTAGATCATGTAATATATGTTTACTTTGTCAATTGTCAAAAAATTTCCACTTGTCACCTCGCCTAGAAAAAATTTCCGGAAAATTTTCAGGTTGGGTACTCCCATGCAGGGAGATTTGACTACAACTTATTTCAAAAATATGCAACTTAGAATAGTTCACCTACCGAAAGTAGGTGTAGGTGTAAGTATGAAGGTAGGTTCAAATTTATGTTAAAGTAGATTTTATTTACAACAACCAAAATGCATCGTTTTAAACGAAATATCGCAATTCAATAATATAGTAAGTATATTGTTATGTTTTTTTAACAGTTAGCTATTTTAAAGCCATATTTACCATAACACCACTAAATCTTATATTTAGAAGTTTATAATTCAAATTATAATAACCAAAACATAATAATATAAACAAAACCAAACACAGTATTGCACACGTAACCATTACACTGCATTCGATGTGAGTTTCGCTAACAAAGAATAATCGGGAGGTTAAAAAATATATTTTAGGTGGTGTTCAGTTTCATCTTCATAGTCTCTCGATTATGCTAACTTCCTTAGTGAAATACGTCGTATATCCGAGTGCAGTTTTTGCAGATAGTGTCTAAGTCAGTCGACATCTGTGTTTGGATAATGTAATATTGATAATTCCGTACTCAGCACTTGAAATTTATTTTAATTTTGGTCTAATTGGTATTTAAATCCAAATGTATCTTCATATTTTATAGGTTATTGGCTACATAACTTGGGTGCTAATTTCAATTTTACTGCATTAATCTACCGAAATGACTTGGAGAATTGAATTTAGTGCACATTTGGAGTGCAATTCCCCATTTATAACCTCATAAACCCGTTAAACCATTAAATTCTAAGATTCCACTTACATCTAACATCGACCTGCACTCTAATGGGTTGTGAATCTCCAGCTTTGTTACGTGCATGGCACGTGTACAGCCCGGAATGTTGTCTGATAGCCGGACTGAATTGTAAAAGTTCCTGTAAACTGGCGGGTTGATTTTGACCTTCCCGTCTCCACACCACCGAGGCCTTAGGGTTAGCACTCACGACACACCTTATTGCTATCGAGTCTTTGAGGTCTTCGATATCCTTTGTTGGGATCCCCACTAGTTTTGTCTCAGGAACGTCTGTAAGTAAACGTACAAGAAAATTAGAGCATGTCTTTACAGTACGTAGTAATTACCTACTAGTGAACACATTTCAAAATGACTATTAATAAAATACAATGGAGTACATTATTTTAAAACGATTAACTGATGCTGAAAATAGTATGGTATCTATAGACGCAATTTCCAATTGTACAATAAACTGAAAATTTATTACAAATTCCTCAGAAATAAAAAAATATCTTTAGATTATTTTTAGAAATGAAATAGTTTAAAAAGCTACTTAAATCTAAAAACTAAATATTAGTTTCAAATTAACCTGATTTAAAATTTTAAAGTAAGTCGAACATTGACCCTAAAGTTCGTTGGTCCACTTCAAATCAAGTTCAGTGTATTTTATTATAGAACTTGAAACATATAGAAAATATATGATATATTTCAAAATATGCGTGAGTTTTATGTTTTTGTATTTCCGATCTAAGTTATGATGAAGGCGATAGTATTCAAAAATACGCAGCTTATGGAAAATATGTCTTTCCTGCGTGTGTTGCACACATGAATTTTTTCTTCAGGCGTTTGGAAAAATAATTAAATTGAGATATTTTTTAAATTCTGTATTTGACGTTTATATATTTATTACTATTTATTTATTATTTATTTTAAAGTATTATAATAACGTATTATAATAAATATATATAACAATTGTATAACCTTAAAAATTTATTTTTATCTTCTACTTTAATGTAAATAAAACAATATCAGAAAAAAATATTGTAAGAACGCATAATTCTACAAATACGTGAATCACCAATTTGTCCTCCTATCCACCGTAAGTGGGTAATTTAGCTTCGTTTGTGTTTTCCCTGTCAAGTTTAAACTTAATTTCAAAACTCAAATAGGAAACACATGACGTATGACGCCATGTCATGAAAGTAAGATAGCTAAAATAAAATCCTATTGTCCTACTGTAAAATAAAGAGGGTCTGCACATAAAGCCCCGGGCGGCACGAAACTTAAATGTTAGACAGTAAAATTAATAAATGATTTCTTGGGTCATTGCGCAGTTAGAAGAGTCACTTAATTTATGGCTTCCGGAATTAGTAAATTCGATAATTAAGAAATAATCAAAAATACAACAGCCACACATTCTCCAGCAAAGAATAATACTCATATAAAGCGCACGGAGCGATTAACTAATTGGTACCGAAAGACTACCCGAGAAATACCATAGTTGTATTGTTTTGCAGAATTAGGGATCTAAGGCCTAGATGAGTTTTTCGTCGGGTTTTCTCTTCATGTTTGGTCAGGCACCCCCACAGTAAATACTTGAAATGTTGTTATTACTGGTCCATGTCATTAACCGTACAGGTAAACATGTGTTGTAAGTTCTTGTTTTGCAACTAGATGTTAGCTTACGTCCTGAAATTATGTAAAGGGTAAAGTAGATCCCGTACGATTGGTCGAGATTTTACCCCCGGTAAGTCTTACACCTAAAGGGGATGAAAGGCCATCCCTCATCCAGCCTCCAACGAGGGCTAGAGCCGCAATCTTAGACAAAATCATGTAGTCAGTTTTATGTAGGGTTATGTTTACGTTTTCATCTGTCAGCGAATAAAGTCTGTGTTACTAGTTATTTCAACACACATTAATTTGACTAGTGCACATTTGGTTCGTATGGTTTATAACTATGACGTAATTGCCTACTTTCAAGATTCGGATAGTATAAATGTTTAATTGGATAGTTAGACAAGCCTAACATTTTTGTTGTGCTCGAAATGATTGGGTTAATATCGTCAAAAAAAATATTGGGAGTCAAATAGAACACCTAGATCTCTTATAGTATTAACTGTTCAAATTTGAGTAATTAAAAATATGATTAGAAAAATATAAGTGGGTTAATATTTTCCTGAAAAAAATGTTTAACATTTAGAAACATCGAAAACAGGGAATGCTCCTCGCAAAAGTTATTTGTCAGATTATAAAAACAGAACAATAGATTTTATTCTGTTTAAACAATCTGATCGTCAACGTACATAGAAATTTACAGTGTCTAACAGTTTTTTATATTATCTATATAAATAAAGATAAGCAGTGGACCCAGATGGGGTGCCTGCAAGACTCCCGTAGAAAAATATTGTAGGTTTGCAACCATCTATTTCTTATATAACACTCAATCCAATGCAACAGAAGTTTTTCATTCACGCCGACGTCAGCGGAGTGAATATCGCTAAGAAAGTGAATATCGTAGTCGATTTTATCAATGCTATTTGCACTGGAAAAGTCAATATTACTGGTTGTCGGAGTGCTTTATATTCCTTATAGGATCCAATAATGTACTTTTTGTGCTGGTTCTCTAATTGTATTGCTGGTTGATTTATTATACTCTCGTAGTGCTGTTGATCTAATTGTAGATAAGGTTTTATGAAATTACCTAATTCTACCTCTTATTTTAGTCAGTTCTTGCCTCGATATTCCTGCTTTTTCCAAAAATTTTGAAACAGTAGTGGCTCGGTGAGAATGGTTTGAATTTTTTTTGTTTGTGCCGTCTAAGCCTGCCAATTATTCTTCATCCATTTGTTTATTTCGCGCACTTTTACTGGCATTATTTGTACCACCAAGGGTTTTTTGTTTTTACAGTTTTGATTCAGTGCCAGAAATAACCTGTCTGTCTTTATTTTTATGTTTTCATTTCTTTTTAACATTAACTTATTCAGAAGACATATAACGACTTACTTTATTATGGTTGGGTACAAGGTATTTATTATTGGCACATGTATTTGGTCCACCTGATGTGGTTTAAAACCAAGCATGATGCTCATTCATTACGTCTTCAAGCAAGTTCTACAGAGGCAAATATAAGAAACATTTTATTTATAACATCTCTGGTGAATCTCCATCTCATGTTTGGATCATTGCTTTATACGCATTTTCTTTACATGCTGATGCACTAATCTTCCTCTTATCGAAATGATCGCATTTTATGCCGCTAAAAATATTAGACTGGAAAATGGCTCAATTACTTACTATTCTATTAAATTCATTGGCTTATATTTCTTGCACTTGCAGTGAAGTAACATTCCACATCATTTAAACCGCGCATTTCCCTATAATTTTCTCCATTACAATTTCGCGTATTAAGTGCCCAATCTTTTAAACAGTCGCTATAATTCCTGCGTAAATTGATTCATTCAGAACGTTCTTACCTAATTTCTTTCACTACAAAACGTAAGGAAATGTTTCCATACTCATAGATTTCCATATTCGCTGTAATATATAAAGCTTACAGTTTTGTACAATATCGTCAATACAATAACAGTTCAAATAGGAATAGACTAATCCTGAAGTTTAGTTTGCTTTTATTTCGAAAATAAAGTGAGCCGCCAATGCCTTTGAAACCTATAGTCAGTATCTTGTACATAAAATATTCTCCTTACATTGCGCCGTGCCGTGGCACCGTATGCATATTATTTTCACCATATGCATAAAGTGAAAACCAAATATCAGGAAGTTTTCGTGTAGCACCTTCTCCAGCAAAATTATTATGCAAAAGGGTAAAACTACAAAGAAGTGCATGGAGATGTACCAGATATATATATTTAAGTAATTTTCAACACTCCAACATAACCGTTTTCTACTTACATTTGCATATTAGAGCTTAGATAAACAACGTTCGCAGTTTCGTGAGTTTTCCAGGGGCAATCATTTCGTGCCTATTTTTTCAAAGGATTATAAAAGTCGACGCCTATTATTTAGGTGGTATATTTCACACATATAAATTAATCTTTTAAGTAAATATCTGCATGTTAGCTTATTGCTTTGAGCTATTTTTACTGTTTTAAATTAAAACTCAGCGAACTATTACCATAATTATAGTTATTTCATTATATAAATTTTTTAGTATTCAAACTACGCAACATTCTAACTGAACTATTCATTTTAAATAATTGTAAAATACCGTTTATTGTAGTTGGCTATGTTAATGTCATTTCATTTCATCGCTTTTAAATGTTTTGCCACATTTTGGCAAATATCTCAGATGTAAGGCGCGTTTTTTTACATGGTTTCCCCAGTAGGCCTAATCCATAGTTTTGCTTGTTCTACAGCTCATCCTCATTCTCGAAATCTGGCCCCTCTTCCACGCTTTCGTCCTCTGTCATCTCCTTCAACTTCTCGTCCTGTGTCCCCTCCTCCAGATTCACGTCATTCTCCCCATTTTCTTTTTCTTCTATATCTTGTGTCAAGAGTTCAGCAAGATCAAGCTTTTCATCTTCTTCTTCCTGAATAATTTCTTTGATACTAACGACATGTGTGTTGATACATGACTGGTCATGACAATGGCCACACAGTATTGAACAGGACAGTCCATCTGGTGCAGCTGGTACAGCTAAAAGTACATCTGGTGCAGCTGGTAATAGAGTCTTAAGGGGTTCCAAAATGTTATTAATTATCGTCCATCCCCATTGTTCAGGATTTAAATAATTTCCAAGCCAATTCTGTACTTAAAAATACACTCGACTTAGATGTTGACGACAATTTCACTGCGGTATTAAGTTAAGGCTTGTTAAGTCTGACCTTTTAAATTTTCTTTGTATACCCCTGCCAAAAAAAATGTTTAGCTAATGGTTTACCTAAAACCAAATACATATTGCTAGCTAGCTTTACGAAATTTGCTTGACCCAAATATGTGAATCCGTTGAAAAGATATAGGATTTTGAATTTTAAGATTCGATTTTCTCAAAACATTTATTTTGTGACCTTCAGCTTTTTTAGCCTATAGTCTTCATTTGTATTAGATGCTTTTCGTGGAAAATCTAAAAACTCATCAATAAAATCAAAATTAATCATTAAGGTATTGGTGACATCAGAGGTAGTCTGAAATATCATCAGCAGTTAGATCGGAAGTTACAGTTTTATTTTTCTGTTTTTGTGAATAACATTCCAAGCCGTCTTATGCTTGTTATTATATTTTAAAATACGTTCATCATTTGCCTTGAACTTCGAAAGTTTCTTCTGCAGATCTATTAGGCGGTTTATTTCATAAAACGCATGCAAATTACAATAAAATTAAATACACATTCAATAAAATGTTTTTTTTTGTAATAGGTCGGCATTGAATAAAATCACATTTATTTTATATTTATATATTTATAGAAAATATATTTACATAACTATATATTTACATAAAAAAATAACTTTATTGTCAGGCATATGAGGCTGAACTACTACCAATTTCATATAATTTTCAATAATATTTGTAAAGATATTATCTATTTTTGTGGCACTAGTATTAGTATTAATTTTCTTGTATTTTCATGCACTTTTTCAACACAATTATGGGACACTAAGATGTACTTACACTCGTTAACATCAACAATATTATGATAAAATGGCCCCAATCTTTGATATGTACTATCATTGTCATCATTATTAACCATAACGACAATTGCTGGTAAATATAGTGCTGATTATGGGGATATATTAGCTACTAAATTTTCAATAGGAAATAAATAATTAAAGAAATTACTTTACATTGACTGGCAAATTAAATAATATTCACATTGCCTCTGCTAAAGTATAATTACTACGTGATATTAGTTCATTGCCTTCGCAAATCATTTTTATGAGGCCGATGGTAATTTATCGTTACAAATTCATTACAAACGTTAATTAAAACCAGGGAGTTGCCTCATATTTAGACTAAAAACGCTTAAATAAACAGATCCATGTGTTTTTAAATTCAATCTATAAGTAAAACAATCGTCCTGTAAATACATGGTTGTTTATATTTACATAGTTAATGAAAACACCGCTTATTATTTACACCATTCCCGTATACTAATTTACATAGCGCCTGTTAAATATATGAGGGAAATTTTACAAGCCATTAGTTGTTGGCACGGTCTAGTGCTTGAAACTATGCCAACTCGTAAAATTACCAATGAAACTGGTACTGTTTCGGATAAAGCGAAAGATTTAATGAAGCTATTACGCTAATATGCATGTCCAGCAACGTATAAAAACTTCTGCATGCCCGTGGCATAACCAGAAGACTAAACCCTGAACATTTTCAGAAAATTAAAATATCGTCTCCATTTCCTCGTATCCTTATAATACTAGTAGCCTTATATTTACCTTGAGAATGATTCGCACTGCATTCTGAAGAGTTCCAATAAGAATGAAAGAACTTATGTATTTATTCGATTCATTATATATTGAAATCGACAAATAAAATTCTTAATTTCTCTTTTATAATTTATTGCTAGTATCACAATATTACGTCTAATAATTATGATAATGAATATGATTAGCAAATAACTTGCCGGTCTCAAACACATTCGTTCCCTATCAGGTTAATATCGCGATTTATTAATGAAGACATTCGCTTATCAAGTTAAAGAGGCATTGATTGTCATAGGTACAATCGGCGTCAGTTAGGGGTAAAGAGCGATGCTACCGTTCGACCCCCTCCTATCAAGGTCACATCTTTAGCCAAGAATATTGCCCCGGCGCGGCGGCAGCTTAAAATCGCCACTGTTCGCGCACATCTCTGTCTCTCGCATCCAACCACAAGCATTCACAGCATTTCTATTTAAATCAGACTGCGTATTCTCGAAATTACATTTACACCCCCTAAAAAACAGCGTCCAACCCCCATAACTAACAGAATGAAAGTAGAAAAAGTAGAAAAAACAGAAAAGACAGTAAAACATAAAAAAAAATAATATGCAAGAAAATAATAACAAAATATAACAACAAACAGCATGAAAACAAAATAAAACACAATTATTGTATAATAAAAGAGGCATCAGACAAATTAATAATAAAATATCAATAAATAAAAGACCCAACCCACTAACGTAGATATAAGATAAATGTACCAACGCTTATTAGCCCCAGCTTTTTGTAATATTAACACACTAACTTAGAAACTAATAACCTGCAAATCCTACAAAAATCCAAAGCCATAGGTCGAGGACATAAAACCATAAGAACGGTTAGTCATAGAACGAAGTAGCAGTAACAACAATACATCCGGCCAAAGTATTATACCTAAAATATATATTTTCGCAGATAATTTGACGAACTAATGGTTCGTAATCAGATAATAATTTATGTTTCGATCTAGGTAGTCTTTAAACTTAAATAAGAGAAGTTCATTTAATATTGTTATCGACAGGAGGTCTACCTTGTCAAAGTAAATCTTTTACACTACCCGTTTCCGAATTTTTTTAATTAGTCACCTTATATGACCATATTCAATCATCATTAATAACTACGTCAACTTTCTCCCATACAGTTAAATACTAAAGAACCAGTCACGGATCGGGTATAGTAATATTATAGGCGATCCTATCACTGGATATTACTGTACTTGCAAATCGGGTACAAGAACTATTGGCACATGTAGTCATGTATTTAACGTTTTATGGTTCTTGGGTTATTTAAGACATGAGCCGCATGTGAAATATCCATCAACCATGCTCTTACAATCTATCCAAGATGCAAGTGATAGGTAGTCTTAAGTGACAGGTGCTCTTACAAGTTTTTTGTTTGTTATTTTTAAGAAATTTATAAACAAATACATTTTATTGTACACCCTATAGATTCTGTTAATTAAAAAAATAATTAGAAAAAGTTTATACGCCATTATAATTTTTTTTATTATTCTTGATTCGATCTATAAAATATTTTGTAGAAAATATTGATAAAAGCTGCAGCCATGTAAGATCTAAAACTTTGAATGACC
The DNA here is from genome assembly GCA_964058915.1 of Tetropium fuscum. NCBI lineage: Eukaryota > Metazoa > Arthropoda > Insecta > Coleoptera > Cerambycidae > Tetropium > Tetropium fuscum. The sequence goes on along the minus strand of CAXKVY010001369.1, from coordinate 59,169 downwards.
ATGAATCCGAAAGTTATTTTGGAAGGTGGGTTTTGCTAATGTGCAATTTAATCAATACGGTCTAGATCTAAAATTTACAAAAAAAAATAGGGAATTTCACTGAAAACGTTTATACGTGTATTGGCTGCGGAGACCTTTGCGACAGTAGTGGATTAACTTTGTCCAGGAGTTTAATTATATTTTATTTACTAATAGACGTCTACGTAGACTTACAAATTATTATAGATTTGTTTTATCTGCAACACAATAACAAATATTTGTTCTCAGTTATCGATGTAACATAAGTAAAACACTTCGAATGTAATAATAAATTGAACCGCTGTATAGCCCAGCAAACATCTGCCGCTGAAATCGACAATTGTTTTCTTGCTTCTCCGGTCGGGTAAGTGAATCCCAGGCATGCTGGTCTGACTTTGATTTTCAGTTTTAGCTGTTATATCTAGTTACCACAAAACAAACAAATGTGTGTGGATAAAAACACTGCTTTCAACAGACGCCATCATGATTGCGAATTCACGTTGTCCTCGGGTTAATAGCAATGTACATCCTGGTAATAAATCTAGAAATATTTGGCCATTGATTTGCAAATTTATTGTGCATATTTCCTGCCTAATGAACTGCTTGATATGGTGTAGTTTAAAGAGTTTATATAATCACCAACAATTATGTTCTGACTGCATTATTTCCTTTAAATATACAAACAGAAACAATTTTTTATCATTCTTTATTTTAAATTTATTTTCCTAAGATGCCGTATTAGCGTTAAAAATACAAATTTCAACGTTCACATTTCTCGGCATTTTAGGCGCAACGGATTACAAAAAATCCCAATGACATAAATAGGAAAAAAAACATGTAATAGCATCATCTAAGAAATAGGAAGATGTCAAGGTAATTAAGAAAAGTATTTTCTTAAAAAAAGGTCTAGCTGCTTTTAAAAGGGAAGTTCCATTCTTCAGTGCTTATTAAGTCATTACTATCATAACTTCTACCAACAATTCTTAGACGAGTACACCCTATCTAAAAAGTATGTGTAGTTCAACGACCGGCAACCCTGACCTACACAATGTTTCTCATGGGCATAGCCATTTTTATGCCAGGTTTCTTATGCATATTTTCAACACAACAGCTGATATTGTATGCAAGTTTCCACACCACTCATGAAGTTTCATCGCGCTACCATTTTTTAGTCAGTAGCCATATTTCCCACAAGAAGCAAAAATAAATATGTACAAAACAGCTAAGTAGCTGTGAAATATAAACTAAAACAGAAAAATAAAATAAATATATATTCCAAAATAGATTCCAAACAATTCTCAACAAAAAATAAAACCAATAAGACGAATAAAATAAATCACTTATATCCAAAAATAATGCAAAAAAATCTCAACAAAAATTAAAAATGCCTTCATATTTTACATCTTAATACCTTAATACTTAATACCTTAAAAATGTGTAATTAACACCACTATTTTCTATGTCACTATTTAATAATATTATAATCACTAATATCACTATTTTCACTCCCACTATTTCCAATATTAATCACAATGGGATCTATGGCTTGATCAACCGCCAAACCCACATCCCACATTATCTGTTCCTCTTTCATCACGTGATTAATAAACTGCTGTCAATTTTCTGCTGTGACACTTTCCATTGCTCCTCGAAGATGTCCGATTCACTCTCGCGACTTCCCCTTTTACTTGCGCCCAGATCAACTCAATGGGGTTCAATTTGCAGTGATAAGGATGGTAATTTCAGCAATGTGACTCCATGCGTCAATGCCAGTTCATCCACTGCCAGCTTATATTTATGGGCATGGACCTTAGCAACTTGCAATAATTTCGCCTTCAAGTAACTTTCTTGGTAAGGAATGCCCTTTTCTGTTAACCATTCTTGAATTCTTCTCTTTCTCCACGATTGTTGGGATGTTTGTTCACATTTTCGGCTATGATACGGCCCATTATCTATAACAACGTCACTTCCTGCTTCTAAATGCTTAAGTACGCCGGCAAACCATTTCTCGTATTCTTCGGAATTCATTTCCTCGTGGTAGTCTCCGGTTTTCTTAGATAGAAATATCAATTATCCATTACGAAAAAATCCACTATCACTTCCAATATGCGTTATGATAAACGGCGACCTTTTGCAGACGGCATTTTTAAACCAGTTGCCTCATGTTTCGTTAGTGTAATAAATTTTTTGTATGAGAATACTCTTTCTGTCTACTTTTCCATACGTAAAGTTCATGTCTTTCAACATTTTTGCCAGACTAGCCCTGCGCATTTTAGGTATAATATAAACGGTCTTTCATTAAGAATGACAGGATTTTAATTTTAAATAAAACAACAAGGGTTTGACATATCAATTTAATTCTTGCTTTATTTTGAAGCTTAGATAATGCAGTTATGTTCGGAATAAGATATCGGTCAAATGTCCACCACGGCCTCGTTGACACTGGCGCACCTGACCGCTCCAAATTCTGATCACTCTGTGCAATACCTCCGGCTGTATGTCGCCAATAACTTAACGAATATTATCTTCCAAGTGATTCAAAGTCTGTGGGTTGTTGACATAGACTTGTGCTTTCACATAGCCCCAAAGAAAATAATCCAAGGGGTCTAATCACACGACCTTGGCGACCAATTCACAAATCCTCGCCGTGAGATGATCCAATCGCCAAACCTTTCCCTCAGCAAAGCCAGCGTAGCATTAGCTGTATGGCTCGTAGCGCCATCTTGTTGGAACCAAATCTCTTAATTATTCAATACTCTCAATATTGATGTTCTCAAGTTCTGGCTATATAAATTCGAGTAACATGGTCCTATAGCGGCCGCCATTCACGGTTACGGCTGTTCGATTCTCATATCGGAAGAAATAAGGTTCGATGATCCCGCCATGCCATACCGCCATGCCATAACCGCACCTCACAGTGTTTTTCGGAATGCAACAGAACTTCATGTAATACTTCTGGGTTGTCCTCGGATCAGTAATGGCAATTTTGCTTCTTAACAAAGCCATTGAACCAATAATGTGCCTCGTCTGAGAAGATGATTTTTTAGCCAAAATCAGGATCGTGTTCCAAGTGCTCAAGGGCCCCGTCAGCAAACTCTTAACGTATCCTGTGATCATTTGGTTTTAGTTCCTGAGTCAATACGATGTTATAAGGATGCAACCCCAAATCCTTTCTTAGTATTCTCCAAGTTGACGTCTGAGTATGCCCAAGTTGTTGCGATCGTCGTGAAATCGATAAATTTGGCTCATCGCCAACACTGGCCGCTGCAGCTGCAATGTTCTCCTCACTTCGCACGTGTCGTCGTCTCTTTGTTGGCTTATTGTCTTGTAAAGTTAACTTTCGTTCAAACTTTTCCACTGTGCGGCGTATAATCTGCGCAGAGTACCGATGACGGACGGCGACCCAATTCTCGAGTGAATAAACATTTAGTACCCACAACTGAGCTACCGCTTTGGTAATATTTTTTTATTACTTCCAACCGACCGACAGGTGTCAAACGCTGCATCATGAAACTGCACACTATTCTAAACATAGTACCAATTTGAAATAAAAAAAATATTTATTAGGAACCGAATAATCTCTATTTGAAAAACTATCACCCATATTGAAAGAGCCTTTATTATAATTTTCACTTATACCTTGCAGCACCTTATCTAAACTGGGTAATTCGTTACTTCTAAAGAAACCGTGGACCGTTCTACGTATCGCATTTTTTGCATCTTCCTCCACTACAATCGTATATCGACCACTTTTTGGTTTCGGTAGCTGTACACTTCCATCTTCTCTTCTCTTAAAAGTGTGTATATGATTAACTTCGATGTTTCTGTAAAATCCGAACACATATCCACCAATTGCCATAATTAAAGTAGACGAAAATAAATGTAAAATTGGCTAACATATTGGCCTATAATATATTATTGTATGCACAATTATTCTTTTATGATATTCATAAATAATATATACAACTTTCATATACTCGTAGTAGGTATGTGGAATTTGATATTTTAGCTGAATACTGAGAAATTTGAGTGTAAAATATGCGGTTTTTCCTATACGCGGTCAGTCAACTACACATACTTTATAGAAAGGGTGTAGGCGTTGCAGAAAAACGTAATATACAACTTTTATGTAAATTCCCTTTTTAGATTTCGCAGATTTAGAAACACTCGGAATGCTCGTATTCAAAACAATCTGCACGTGGTAAAACTTTACATTTTAAATACATGTTACAACTATTATATTTCTCAGCGTCTCATTATAAACGCAAAATTAAAATACTACGTCATTAAATAACTGTAATTAAAATCTCAAATACCATAATTTCAAGTCCGATATACAAAAAGTAGCCGGGATCACGCCAAGCCTGTGTTCGCCTCACTATCCGCGATTTTGATGACTCGACTGCGCTGACATTAGTTGGAAGATTCTGCTCCGATAGACTTCTCTTGTTCCAATTCAAACTTTATTGGGTTTTTGTGATGGCAAAATAGGTTTTGGTTCGTTGTAGCTTAAACACAAAAACGTTTAATTTATCAAACATTTGCTAGGGGTTCACATTTATTTTTGCCGCTCCTGGCAACAGTAATTAATTTCTGTTTGGATGAGCGTTTTGTAGTAGAGTTTATATAAAAACGTTATTAACGCCACTGGTGCAGTAATGTATGTGACTATCAATTCCCTCATTGGCGTGTGTATCTTTGTATGAATATCAATTTGAATTTTGAATTATTGAATTTTTAGAATGACTAGAATTATGTAACCACTGGGGTTTTTTACCAGATTGACCGATGTTGAAATGAAAGGGAGCGTCGGGGTTTGCAAAAATATGTATACATACATAAATATATACACACATGATCTCATAGTCCTGGGTTCGTCGCGTATGCTTTAAAGTTAGAAGGGGAAATCTTAATATTGATACCTAGAGATTCAGCTTACCTCATATGCTCTCATGATGTCAATGTTAATCCTGTATGGCTAAAACCTCACATCATCACTAAGATTCACGAACTAACTTTGTCGGATAATATTGAATTTCGTTGGTCAAGAGATTAATTCAAATAACTTCAAACCAAGATATATATTTAATATTTAACAGAATAAATTACGCTGATAATAAAACATTTACACTAAACAAACTATAAATTTGGACACAACCAGATGCGCAAATAATAAATCTATTCATATGAAAACAAAGCTAATCGCTAGGGTTAAGGAGACCGGACTCTAATAGAACAAATTTGAGTGACTTTCCGCTTATTAAACTATTTGATTTTAAACCCGAATTTACTATCTGAAAACCTGCCGGAAACTGCATAATTTTGGCTAAGATTGTTGCTCCAGTCCTCGCTAGGCGGGACCAAAGTCGATCTTTCATCCCCTTTAAGTAATACCACTTACTGGGGGTGAAATCTCCACCAATCCTACGGGACCTACTTTACCCCTTACATGATCTCAGGAAACTATTCCCGTACGCTAACGACATCTGGTTGCAAAATAGAAACTAAACATTTTACATGACATTTCTGAGATTACTCTTTCTGCATCAATTAGTTAGCTGTTTGGCCATTTTTCCCATACCCGGAAACCATAAATTAAGTGACGCTTCTAGCGGACAACTATTATTTATGGTCGAATCTTTTCGTGTCCCTTTTATGGATAGACCCTGTTAATTTTACAATTGATTTGAGATATTTTACTTTTTTGGTAGTTACACATCTGTTTGCGATTACGAAGTTATGCATTTACGAAGCTATGAAATTTTGCTAAGACCGTACATAAAGAAAACACACTATACAAGATGAATTACTCATTTAATGTGGACCTTCTTAGAATTCTCTAAATAATAAACAAAGGACTTCTTGGGTCGCTATTCTCTTTCCGAACAGAATTATGACCTGCACTTTACCATTTTGTTACAATTAGAATGTCCTTAAAATTAACAACTTTGAGACCAATTATTGCATCATTAGTTCCAAATAAATGATCTCTATCAGCAATGAAAAGTGATAATAAAACTGGACATAGATTCTCCCTGCAAAATGGATATTTATACTTAAAATATGATACCTAAGCTGCCTAATTATGATGAGGGACTGGTCAGTAAAGGAAATCGAAATAGACAACCCGTAATCACAGTGTCACAATATAAATAATCATACTAAGTTGATGCATATTTTATGAATAACGATAAAAGTTTTTAGGTTTTAACAGGCGAATTTATAAGCTGAAAATTACTATAAAGTTTTCATGGAGCATATTGGACTGTTACAAACTTTCCGGCAGAAATTCTTCTTAAACTCCTCCTGTTAGTTGACGCTTATAAAAACTTCAGCTAGTTTAAACTATCTTTATCATAATATATGAAGACATTTTAAACTGCTTTAGATCTTTAAAGAAAAAAGTCCTTTGATTAATCCCGCTTCTAAAAGCGCAGCTGTTATGTACTACTTATTTGCCTGGGAACAGTTTTTAAAATCAAATGCGTATAAACTCAAGTTCTTCGTTGGAGTTGTTTATCTAAATTTTAAGCAAAGGGATCAGCCGAAACGTAAAAACTTTTGTGACAGTTTATATTCAAACGGATGTAAAAGCAGAGGAGGTTTCCATGCAAATAAGTTGGTTTTCAGACGCAAACAAAAGCTACAGATCTGGACATGATAAATAAAAATCTCGTGGATTATTTCGCTGTATATACGTTTCGCGTATTGCTTTTTATAAATTTTTTATATAGCAACTTTCATTTGCTTTATCATTAACCACTGACTAATGGTATTCATGACATGTACTTTTGTAAGAATTTCCTTTCTGCATATAAATTAGACGTTGTTTACAGAAAGTACAGAGCGACTATGAAAATATATTCTAGAGATATAGCGTCTCTCTCGAAAGCAAATCTATACCATAAACTCACGACGAAGCAGCTGAAGATAAAGTAACAACCTGAATAAACAATCTTAGCGCGGTAAATACTAAGTATTTGGAAACAGGGACTAATCATAACTTGTTATGGACAAAAATCATACGTGATGATAAAAGTTCTGAAAATGAGGACACTTGGAAAAACCTGAAGAGATTCTACAATATTTAAATAAGTGTGTATATCTACAGTAAATCCGGAAGTCCGTCATATCAGTTTTCAAATATCATATCATTATCTGTAGCCATTTAAAATTTATGATTTTTTTCTTCTTCATCAGTGATAAAGATAGATGTCATTTTCTCAAAAACAACTATTACTATTTGTAAGCGATACAATAAATATATTGTTACGCATGCCGCTAGGTATGAGACCAAAGCGTATGGAATATGCATCGAGGATTCTAATTGGCGGGGAGAATGCTTCTCCAGATGCCGAGGCGTGTTAGCAGAGTGCAGAAATATTGAGAACCGACTGTTTTCAATAAATAATCCATTGCCGGATGCGAGGAGTTCGGTTAATGTTCAGTACGTGAATAGTACAAATCCAGGTACACGGGAAAATACCCTTAAAGTGATCATTAGTATTTAATAGCCATTGTTAGACAGTAATTAACTTATTCATTGCCAAGTAGTAAATTAATAAATTAAGCAAATGAAACAAACAAATGGCAGTAAGTTGCATTATATATGTCTATCTACCCAGAAAACAAAAAAATTGGTTTGCAGATACTTATTTTTAATTGCTTCTAGTCTTGAGGACTTTCCCTAAAATGTGTGCCAGTTCTTACAAATAATAATTTTGAAATATCTTGGTTACATATAGATACAGATAGAAACATTGTACTTTTCTTATCATAATTATACTTTCTTTTATAAAAATATATTAGAGCATGAAAATCACTCACCTCAGAGGACGTTCAAAATAAGCTGAATCATTTAAATTTGTTTTATTAAAATTTTAATATATTAATTGAAACTCGAAAATCAATTATTATTATTTATGTGATAATTTTCTCAAAATTTAATCTTAAAATGTGGTATATGGAATATAGATCTTAAATTAATTTAGGATTCAACAGGAAAAATATTTATTACTTTTCATGAAATGGGAGATACATTCAATAAATGGAAATATTATGGTGTATCAACTTTTATAAAACTTAATCTAGCCTGCAGTACCTTTATATTATGTTAATCCTACACTTAAAAAATTTAGGAACTACAGCACTGGAGTTGCCGCACTCTCTGGACGCTGGATTGGAACTTCGTCTTCTCTCAATCTCTATCAGCTCTTATGGGTGGTTTCTCACACTTAATTTTATTTCACTGATTTAGGACACTATTCACAACGACGCTCAATAAGAAGATATGGATGTAGCTATTTAGAAAACTGCCACCTCCATACACATCTCAATACACAAACTATAGATTAAATTACTAATTATTTAATATTACACACAATAACTAGTTCAAATTACAACGAAATCATTCACAAACACATCCACTATGGATTGATGCGATTTGATACTCACTTTTTTACTTTAATACTATTTTTTACTTGTAAATTTTGAAGAAAAAGTATACGCGTGGCTATCGATCTGATGCCTGAAGCTTATCTGATATGCGTTGTTAACTGTTGTTACGGAGATCCATTTCTATGAAACAATTACACTTCCTTAGTTGCATGTGTTTTCGGTTTGTTGAAACCGTTTGACAACCAATCCATTTCTCCTATTAATTACACTTTTCTTATTTTCACTACTTCATATTATATATGTATAAGTTATGTATCATACTTTAGCTATTATTTATTTTTCGTGCCCGCTCTAAGAATGTTAAAAATACTTGTTGGTATAACAACGTTTACCTGGTACTACTTTTCTTCGAGATTAAAGTCTCGATACCAATGTTTAATTATACATATTTTAATTTATGCTGTGATGCTGGATAGTCGGGATATGGGGATGCTGGATAGTCGCCGTGTAATGCCCTAATGGCATTCGAATGAAACTCGCCAGGAACAATTAACAACGTTTATTTGGTATTGACATCGTATTGGATAGTAACACAGCACATAATGTACACTGCTGGCCAATAGGTTGGAATAATTCAAATTTTTAGGGTAAGTTTCGATACATATATCTTCTGAACGATATGGAATATCAAAATACGGATTTCAGGACGTTTTTGGAAATTTCATCGACAAAAACTGGTCTGAATATCAATTTTCCATTATGCTCAAAAAAGGAATATACGGGGGTGTAAACTAAACCCCTAAAAAAATCAAAATTTCATTCTTACCGAGAATTTAGGAAAACCAAAATCGAGTTAAATTTTTTATACCGGGGTAATCTATGGACCAATTCGAAAAAACAAATTTGGCCGATTTTTGATATCTCGCTTATTTTTGAATATACGGCGTTTTTATTGAAATTAGGACAATTTTTTGGAAATGTATCTCTTACTTTTTAAAAACAAAGTAAGTAATGGATTTTTTTCTTATTTTCAAATAAGCTTACATGCCTCTAGCTGCCTCAGTAGCTATAATTGACATTTCTTATACAGGGTGCCTGCGAAAACATTTAATAAGCATGTGTCACGAAAAATCTGTATATTTAAATAAACTGTGTGCAGAACCCTGTATGATTAAAATGAACGATAATTTTAAAATTTTAAAACTGTGAAGGGAAACCTTAGAAAAATATCTCGAATACTTAGCCCACCAATATAACAATACTTAGCCCACCAGCTAATCGTTACTACCGCAAGTTTTTTAAATGTTTTATATAGGGATTTACCGTGTAATTACAACGAAACTGTAAATTATGATAATACTCATCCGATCAAGAAAAATAAAAAACCGTTTCGAGATATTTTTCTAAGGTTTCCCTTCACAGTTTTAAAATTTTAAAATTATCGTTCATTTTAATCATACAGGGTTCTGCACACAGTTTATTTAAATATACAGATTTTTCGTGACACATGCTTATTAAATGTTTTCGCAGGCACCCTGTATAAGAAATGTCAATTCTAGCTACTGAGGCAGCTAGAGGCATGTAAGCTTATTTGAAAATAAGAAAAAAATCCATTACTTACTTTGTTTTTAAAAAGTAAGAGATACATTTCCAAAAAATTGTCCTAATTTCAATAAAAACGCCGTATATTCAAAAATAAGCGAGATATCAAAAATCGGCCAAATATGTTTTTTCGAATTGGTCCATAGATTAACCCCGGTATAAAAAATTTAACTCGATTTTGGTTTTCCTAAATTCTCGGTAAGAATGAAATTTTGATTTTTTTAGGGGTTTAGTTTACACCCCCGTATATTCCTTTTTTGAGCATAATGGAAAATTGATATTCAGACCAGTTTTTGTCGATGAAATTTCCAAAAACGTCCTGAAATCCGTATTTTGATATTCCATATCGTTCAGAAGATATATGTATCGAAACTTACCCTAAAAATTTGAATTATTCCAACCTATTGGCCAGCAGTGTATAATATGCAGAATGTGCAGAATGAATGTATTAGAATGAATGTATACGGGTGACCTAGTTACCGCCTTATATAACGTTGACTAGGTCAGTATGTATGTATCTACAATAGTTGCATTAAGTCGGCCTTGATCTGAAGAATGTCTTAGTTGGCAATTTTACTGGATATGTTTACAACGCGTGAACTAGTTTTACTTTATATACAATAACAAATAATAATTATGATATTGAATAACAAATAAGATATTGAGAGCACATGTGGCCGTTATGGCACTACAATGCTTAGTATTTATAAATAGTCAATCTGTTATAATACGTTATGTTATACTTATTAGTGCCATTAATTGCCATTAAGCGCCAGTGAAACACAACTAAAAACTGTAATATCTGTTTATTGCCTTAACGCAATGAACTAAAACTTTTTACATGACTTTTATAACATCGTATTTGTCAAACAATAACAATATTTTGCAATTTAACTGACAATATTAAAAAAAATCCCAACGAAAACAGTTTGCCAGCAGCCAATAATCTTAAGGAAAGATCGCTATAATTAAACATATTCAGTATCGAGTATGACCCACACGGGCTTGAATAATAGCTTGGCATCGTCGTGCCATACTTTCGATTAGCCTCTGAATGTTCTCTTGAGGTTAACCCACTCTTCCTCGAGAGCTATAGCGAGTTGTGCCAACGTTTCTGGAAGGTCCCGTCGATTTCTAATCGCTCTATCCAGTTGATCCCACAAGTGCTCAATTGGATTGAGATCGGGGCTGATTGCTGACCATTCCATTACAGAAATTTCATGATCCTGTAGAAATCTTTGTGTCTGGGCTGCTGTGTGGGGGCGTGCGTTATCTTGCTGGAAAACAAATTCGTGACCCACAAGTGTTGCGGGAGCAGGCACTATATGATTATCAAGGATATCCCGAACATATTTTTACGCTGCATTCATTCTTTGTCGAACCTGCACAAGTTGGGTACAAGTATTAAATGAGAGGCCTGCCCATATCATGACAGACCCCTTTCCAAAATCTTTCACCTGGTCATGCCCATACTCTAAGACGACCATCACAGTCCGTTAATCGAAACCTCGACCCATCACTGAATAGCACTCGTGACCGTTGCTCCATTTCCCAATCAACATGTTCTTGAGCGTATACTAAACGCCGTCTTCTATATTGCACAGTTAAGCGTGGTTTTCGAAGTGGCCTTCTTGCTCTTAAATTCCCTTCCCGCAACCTTTTTCTCACCGTCTCCGTGCAAACCTGAAGTCCATGGGCCCATCTAAGGTCACTCTGTAAGTCCTTGGTCGTAGATACACGCCTCCGAAGGACTCAACTGATTAAAAATCTATCCTGTGCAACAGTATTTTTGCGTTTCCGGCCTTGTCCGGGTTTTCTCCTAAAACTCCCTGTCATTACGTACCTACTGTAAACTCTGACACAACAGACGAACTAACATTAAATCTTAGGTAGCACGTTTATGTTGTGTTCATTAGTCCAGTTAGTTACAATTCTTGATGTATGAATTGAGCAATTATCTTGCTGGAAAATAAAATTCTGATTGTATCCTCAGAACATAGTGACGGACGGCAGCATAATATTGTCCAATATGCATATGTAACTCTGTCCGGTAAGGCGCTCTCCTATCCTCCAGCAAACACCGGGACCTAGGGAATTGATCCATGCCCAAACATTGATGGAAAAACGTCCACTCCGGTCGGTAGGTTTAATATACCTCTCTTCATACCTCGAATTCTGAGGTCGGTAGACGCGGATGGAACCATCATGACATGACTGAAAGACCTTTTCGTCAGAAAATATGATATTATTCCAAAAGTTGTCGGGCCTACCGACAAACTGGTTCGCAAAATTAAGACGTTGTTCTTTATGCCTTGGCTCCAAAAATACCTTCTTTGCTGCCGCATAATTTCGTAACTCTGAACCCTTCACCCGAAGCCTTGCAGACCTCACAGATCCAGGAAATTCCGTTTCGAAACAGGCCGTCACTGCTGTTTCAAAGGGATTCGTTCTAAGATGGTCTAGGAAGAGGTTGTCTTGCTCCACAGTGCTTATTTTACGACGCCCTCCGCCGTGGATGTAGCGAACGTTTTCTACTGCATTCCATTTTTGTTTGAGTTTGAATATACAACTCTTACTCACATTTAGCTCATCTGCAACTGCCTGTAATGACCAATCATTTTCAAGCAATGCAACAGCACGCATTTTTTCAGGTTCAGTTAACCGCGGCATTTTAAAACTTGAAAACTAATAAAGTGGTTTGTAAATTACGGAGTTAATTACTGACATTTGTTTGAAGTTTCAAATAAGTATCAAAATGAAATATAAAAAGATCACATTACAAAATCGTGCACTTTCAATTGGCCGACAGCGTACCACACTTATTTTACGTTAATTATTATTATATCAGCTCTTCGCTGCCACGAAAAATATCCAAATGCTGCATACTCTGTTTTTTCTGTTAAATACCCGACTGAGCTACGAGTATCCTATAGAATGTTACACATTGTATAATTTAAAATACGATGGTTTAACGTGTTACAAAATACAGGAGTTATAAATTAAATGTTAACCGCCAAAATTGTTTACACTGAACATGTTTATGTAGGAATATAATTATTATATTAAATTTATATTATGCAATATATTTAGTTTACTAATACACAAGGGCTTAGTAAATATTTTGGTAACTGAAATTACTCGTTAAATTGAAGTATTTAATATTTGCGTACAGTAGGATAATTGTGATGAATAATTATGATGCGAAAATAAACACGGTATAATCGAAATAATTTTACATAATTAGTATAATAAGCGTTGATGATATAATTATGAACACCTGGCTTACCAATATTGATGGTAAATTATGGAACTTTAGGATAGCACAGGAGATTTATAATAAATATGTTTGTTAATATCGATCATATTTACCCTCATCTGAACATGGGTAATTTTAATATATACTTAATCGTGCCAATAATACAGAAAGGAGATAAATTTCATCATTAGTAAATTATCTGTAATTTATCAATAGAAGATATAGCGGCTACTCAATTGACAGGATAGGAAAGTTAGAAGCGTTGTGTGATTATATAGGTGAAGCGGTAAGCGGTGCTATTTTCGACCAGTTATGCGCATGACGTCACATTCGACGGATTGGCAGAGTTGAAACGTTTGAACGAGAACGGAATGTTAACAATTCATTCGTGTTTTAACATATGTGTGTAGCACATACCGTGGGTAACACTCTAGTAACTGCTAAAAAAGAATTAGAATGCTATCCTGTGCTGTATATAGTTGTAATAAACATTCAACACAAAAAGTTTTTAGGATTTCCGAAAACTAATATAGCTAAAGTATGCATTCATGCTTCTCGAACAAACGATAAGTTTAGTCTAAAATATTGTAAGGCAGAAATCGAACAGAACAATAGTTATTACAGTAATAATTGCTAATTGGTCATTATATAGAGTGAAATATATGAGAATATTTGAAACTGTGATGGAACAGTATATGGAAGTTAAAATGAGCAATTTTGGAATAACAAATGAACATGAATCTTTGTTAGCTGACTTTGATCCAGAAGTCAGCTTTTAAATTTTCAATTTAAAATCATTATTGACTATAAGACAAAGATAAGTAGTGCCGGGACTTGACGGACTTGAAACAGCGGACAAGGACATCTTTCGATAAAGCAAAACGGACAAAACTTGAATCAGACTGGGACCAATACAAGACCCACCTGAGGGAGTTTAAAAAACTAGTTAGACAAAAACAAAGAAAATCGTGGAGAGCCTACGGTGAGGATATTGAAGACTACTCACAGGCAGCCAGTCCATTTTATTTTAAGAAAACAGAGAGAAGAATTTTATACGATTAAAAACAATCCAGTTGTAACGGTGTGACAGCTCGTCACTTTCATAGCTTGTCAGGTTTAAATAACCTACTATGAAATGAACTTTACAGAACCAGTTGCGTAATATTTTACTTTTCGTAACTGGTTGTGAAAAGTAAGACGTTTCCTAACGTCAAAGTGTCACTTTACATGTCAAAATTAAAAAATATATTAAAATATAGGTATACCTAGATAACATAAACATATTTTATATTAAAATATATAAGTACAACATGTATATATTTTAATACTATAAATTAAATATAAAAGTCTAGCTCTATATACCTAAATAAATTATGTAAAAAATATGTATCAAGTAAGTAACGCCATAGCATTAAACTTTAAGTGGTAATTAATTCTTTGAAAATCACATTTTTTTAATTGTATGAAGGAATAGTTTGTTCATAAGTATTTTTGTTTGTTAAGAAAGGTTTGTCGATATTATTTACAAAAATGTGCCACCATGTTTGTTCAATTATCTTTGAACATGAGGAGAAAATTATTTAAGAATCTCCTTTTAAATGTATGCCATGTTTCAATATAATTTAGCAAATCTTCGACATTTTGAGGCTAATGATGAAGGAAGGTATCGTCTTCGTTCATTGGACGGATGCTTCGAGAATGTACTAAAAGATATGTTTTTTTAGTCATTATCTGTGATAATTTGTGATCATTTATGAGTACAAAAATATTAAAATGCTATCCCATATGTATCTATTACAAACAATAGGTTTGTAGGGGGGCATATTTCCTGGTCTTTCATATAAGTATGAAATTATTTTTTTTACCAAATTTATATCTCGCTTCCAGAGAGTTCTTACGTTACAAGAGGCATTGCATATGGCCTACATGCCTACATTGATGATGCTCCAAAACTCTTACCGATGAAGAATCAGCTGATGAAGATGGTGGGGGTGTATTAAAAAATCTTAATGGCCGACAGCTAAAGCGTAAAGTTGAAATCAAATTTGCAAACTCTATAGAAAGGATAACTTCTAAAAATCATGAAGATACTTCTAACAGTTCAATAAAAATCGATAGAACCCCATTATCAGAAAAGGTTGGTCATCAAGAAAGAATTTGTCTAGGATGAAGGAGGCGATCTAGAGGAGTCCAGAAGCCGAACGTTTCTGGAACAAACCATTGAACAGTTTATTGAAAAATCTCCCCTGTTGAAATGTTGGAAGTGTACTGACAACAACATTATAAAATTACTCGTAAAAGAAACACAAAAATATTCAAGGATTGGCGAGGTCCTCAAATAACCGCAGATGAAAATAAAGTATTTCTTGCAATATTAATATTGAGCGGATACGACCCCAAACCTAGTATGCGACATTTTTGGGACAGTAGATATAAAAAATGTAATAGTGGGCGGTTTCATGAGGCGCGACCGATTGGCTGAGACAATGAGGTTGGTTCATTTGGCTGACAACAAGATAACACTGATAAAATGTATAAATTACGGCCCCTGATAAACGCACTCAAGATAAAATGCTTGCCATATTTTGTAACGTAAGAGTCTTTGACGAGTCCATGATAAAATATTATGGACGACATTCCTGTATACAATTTATTAGAGCAAAAGCCATTCGCTTTGGATAAAAAATATGGCTCCTAAATGCATGGATAGAATAATGATGGACATCTAGTGGATTTTGACATGCATCAAGGAAGAAACCCGAATGGAGTTGAGGAATACGAGCGCCTTTCTTGAAAATGTACTATCCCTCTGTGTATATGCACGCGGAGCTATCGAGTATAAATGGTGGTAGATCTAATGGTGACTGATTACTTGGCTAACAGATGTAGCCATTTACAACTCTTGGGCTATTAACAAGAAAAATATTAATCAGATAAAACAACTAGAACTATCTAACTATTTATGAAAAGGCTTCATAAGGTGCTGGAAGACCTTCCACATCAAAATTCAGCCTAAATGTAATGTAATCACTAAATGTAATAGCCGATGAAGTGAGATATAATAGGAGAGATACACCTTCTGATCTCAATTCCCAACAAGAAATGTACGTGATGTGAAGGCTGCTTCTGTAGTACTAGAACGATGATAAAAAAAAGCGACTTAGGCCTTTACATCAAATACAATATTAGTTTCAATACGAGAACCAACTAAACCTTTTGATGTAGTAGATACGCCATCTATTTCTAGATGTAATTTCTATTTTTACACCGGGCAGGTTAAAAAAGTTAGAACGCGAGCGAGCTACTCTCATAGGACATTCTATGTATTTTTATAAATGTTTATTGCCTATTTATACACTGCGCAACTTATTTAACGCACAACCAAAAAGTTAACTCAAATTTGACGTTATGTATTTTCGACAATTTTTGTTCGTTTTGGTCGATTTTTTTTTCAAATCGTAGATTTTTCTCTTAGGAATATCACTGTCTTAGTTGTTTTGGTAAAACGAATGGTTTTGATATTATACCAGGACTATAAAAATGTTGTTTTTTTCCGAAATTTAAAAACGTCCTGTGGGCTATACAAGGTATTGCAAGTTATTGCAATTATAGCCAATTTAAAGCCTTATGTTTTTTCTACATTTTCTTTTTTTATTCATTTGTTTATCTCTGTCTCTTCATGAAATACACCGTTTTGAAACACCATATGCTTTTATTCACATGAAATGCATTTATTGGACAACTCAAACAGCTAGCAAGCTATGGAAATCGAAGATAAGATCGAAGAGATAAATCGAAGATCATAAACTGACAACTGTGTCATTAGGTTTTTGTTGACAGTCCAGCAATAATTAGTGAATAATGGAACGCCAAACCAGAAATTTAACTCGTGATGAATGTGTTGAGGCGGCTACATTACATGGTGAAGGGTGGAGTTACAACCGCATAGCTGGAAGGTTGGGAGTGTCTCACACAACTAAAGCGAGAGCAATTCAAAGGTACGCGGAAACAGGAGAACATTCCAGACGGGCCGGTCAAGGTAGATCTCGTGTTACCTCTGCTATCCAGGATCGCTTTTTAAGAATAAATGCTATGCTCTAAGACAACGATTTATAACTGCAACACATTTAAGAGCACAACTTCAAGACGCAGGTGGTCCACTCATATGCGTTCAAACTGTACGCCGACGACTGAGGGAGGCAAATTTAAGACCCAGGATTGCTGCTCGACGACCCGCATTAACAGTAGATCATCGAAGAGCCAGATTGAATTTTGCCAATGAGCATGTTAATTGGATGGAAGCAGATTGGGAACGTATTCTTTGGACTCATGAGTCAAGGTTCAGTTTGTATAATTGTGACAGACGTAATCGCGTCTACCGAAGACCCGATGAGCGATACAGTCAATGCAATTTTTTACACACAACTTTATATGGAGGTGGATCCGTCATGGTGTGGGGCGGAATATCTTTGACTGGGCGGACTTGGTAACTGTGAATGGAAATCTCAATTCTGACAGATACATCACAGACATTCTTGAAGCACATGTTTTGCCTTATGCCCCCTATATAGGACCCAATTTTTTACTTATGCAAGACAATGCGCGTCCCCACACGAGTCTTATCGTGAGAAATTATCTTGAAGAAGTAGGAATTGATCACATAGACTGGCCAGCCCGTAGCCCCGACCTTAACCCCATTGAACATGTTTGGGATTTTATCGGTCGGCGGTTACGAAGTGAGGGACGACAACTCCAAAATTTACAAGAATTGGAAAGACGCCTAGTCGAATTATGGAATGGCCTAGATCAGAACCTAATCAGAACTTTGGTTTTAAGTATGAACCAAAGATGTCGGGAGGTCATTCGCGGAAGGGGTGGAAACACCAGATACTAATTATCTATTTACTTTTGTTTTGTGTCCTCTTATTCGTTGTTTTATTGATTAAAGCAATCCATTTTTCTAGGTATGTTTTTTGAGTTTTTGTCCTTTTAAGACCTTTTTCTCTTCTAAAACACCTTGCATCTCTCAATAAATTATAAGATATCAAGGAAAACAGAACGCAAAATAAGGCATTGAACCAGTATAATGAGTAATAAATAATGAGCACTTGACAAAAAAGAAAGTTAATAAATTTAATAAAAATCACGTCAACACAAAAATTGGATATTTTATGAAATAACAGAGATAAACAAATGAATAAAAAAAGAAAATGTAGAAAAAACATAAGGATTTAAATTGGCTATAATTGCA
The DNA here is from genome assembly GCA_964058915.1 of Tetropium fuscum. Classification (NCBI taxonomy): domain Eukaryota; kingdom Metazoa; phylum Arthropoda; class Insecta; order Coleoptera; family Cerambycidae; genus Tetropium; species Tetropium fuscum. The sequence continues at coordinate 40,645 of CAXKVY010001369.1, read as the reverse complement.
ATAACTTGCAATATCTTGTATAGCCCACAGGACGGTTTGAAATTTTGGAAAAAAACATAACATTTTTATAGCACCTGGTATAATATCAAAATCATTCGTTTTACCAAAACAACTAAGACAGTGATATTCCTAAGAGAAAAACCTACAATTTGACCAATCGACCAAAACGAACAAAAATTGTCGAAAATACATAACGTCAAATTTGAGTTAACTTTTTGGTTATGCGTTAAATAAGTTGCGCAGTGTAGTTAAGAGCTGAAAATATACAGGAAATCCCCTTAGAATGAGTCACTCGCATTTCCATATTTTTGACTCGCCCTGTATAAATTAAATTATTATTTTTTTACAACAGAAAAGAAGTTCTAAAGAAGTTTATTATATTCCAAATCAATTTTTTTAATATTTTGTAGTTTGAGCAGAAAAAATCGATTCGGTTCGATTCGATTTAAAAAAATTCGCCTTATTTTATGTGTACTCGTCCTATATAAGTATTGCAAAAACTTTATTTCTCCTGATACTGGAATACCTACATGTAAATTTAGCTGTACAAATATATGCTACGTTAATTGCAAACTCTACAGAGTCAGGCAAAAACAAACCTATCTACCTACTAAACCGCAATTAGTACAGATTAACGTCGTGTTCATTAAACGTAAGGGTGAAAATACGATTTCAATAAACCAATGATGAAAAGTGGAAAACATCAGCCCCTTATTTACAGTTTGACTTGATTTCTAATTACAAATAATAATGAACGAAGCATCCATTGCAAAAAATACAATAGGTAACAAAATAAAAATTTAAAATGTATTGTTGTCTTCTTAATATTTAATATATATATATATATATATATATATATATATATATATATATATATATATATATATATATATATATATATATATATATATATATATATATATATATATATATATATATATATATATATATATATATATATATATATATATATAATCATAGACAGGAAACCGGCACCAGGTATGTCCCGGATTTTTGACACTATCATCATACATTGCTACTGTCATAGAGAACATATAGTGCGAAGAGCTCCGACAAATTTAGAATATACGGGGTGTGACAATAGTTTCGATACGAAAAGTTAAACAAATCGTTCTTAAAAAGTTAAAAAAATATGTTTTTAAATTTTCGAAGCTCTTCGCACGATATGTTCTATATGACAGTAGCAATGTATGGTTACCATAAAAAATCCGGGACACCCCTGTTTCTGGTTTCTAAGATTTCTTTTAACTTTTCTTGGTGAAACTTTTCATAAACCAGATTACCATCAGAAATCTGTTTTCAACATTAAAACACCCTAAATCAAAATGATTACAAATTATTGCATGCCTTGTCTCCATTGTCATTTGAAATATATAGGTCAATAAAGCAAAAAAAACGGATCATACCGGATTACGACACATAAAACTGACATAAGACTCAACAAACGATCATGTCACGCGAGTACATTGTTACATAATATTTAGTACGCTGATGTCACCATACTAGATGGTTTCGTGATCTAGTATGGTTATTATAAGATATTTTTTTTAGAACTATTGCCATTCTTATTTTATGTTTTGTCAGAAAGATATAGAAGGCCTTAGCATTGTATATACTTTTTTATTACATCACTATTTCAGTAACAAAAAAGCGAGTATTTCCAGTTCCACCGGGTATATTACACTCCAGTCCAATTGATATATTTTTTTAAAGTTAAAATTAAGTATATGTAACATTAATTTTAAAATTCAAATTACTCATTCTCAGACTGATTGATTTTGATGTTTAAACAATTCATTTCAGACAATTTTTCAACACCGGTAAAATTAATAACAAATTTTAACTTTACTTTTTCTTAACTTTACTAATGATAATAAAATTCGAAACGTAAACAATTTTTAAGTTTTACTACATATTTTTTACCGTTTTTATTAAACTTTTTATTATTTTGCCAACAAACTACGTACACTTCTTCGTTTTGATGAAGTTTCAGTCGCCTTAGCCTCTCCACATTATAAATATGTATATTCAAGAATAATGTTACCTACCAATATAACATTGTATAATCTAAGTATCTATTATATTCGGTATCTATTATACGAGTATATAAGTATATATCATATTCGGAAATAGGGAAATCTGCCAGTGAGATGCGTATATTGTGGGAGAGTAAATTTACAAATCAGAAAACATTGAAGATTAAATTAAATCTGGGAGCCACCGTTAAAAAACCAGGTCGTGCATAAAAATCACTTGGGAATCGATGGAATCGGATCGCTTACAGAAATAATTCCAGTGCGAACACAGGAATATTCATCGTTTCAATATTTCAAATCCGATGCTACTATGTTCTACGCGAGCTCTCAACCAGCCAAGGATTATTGTAATGCCTTTTTAATCCGTTCTACACCGGTTGAGCCTTTAACACATTGAATTTATGAATACGCATTCAAAATTGTTATGAATATTACTATTAAAGATTACTAGTATATATTCCAAAAGTCACATTGTAAATTATATTTTCTATAGTGCGTACTTTCCTTTTGTCTTCTCCATTTCTAGGAAGCTGTAATCGGTTATAAAAAGCAGTAAAAATATTTAAAACACGGTGTGTACGTTCTCTAACATCTACTGCCCTTTAACCTAATAATTCCAGCTACACACCCTAGTCTATGGAATTGGTACTTTCTACTTTGCATCAAATGATGTAGTTCTGATTTTTTTATATGTTGTATGTAATTAAGTGGTAATAACAAACCCAAGTTTCCACCTCGAAAGCCCTCCAGATAAAAACTTTAAAGCCCATTAAATTTTCGGATTTTTTTCAGTTACTGTCAATTTTTACCAGCAAGGAGCTGTGCTACGGCAAAAGTCACTATGTACACTTTTTAAGTAGACTAAATTTGCAACAAAATGAAAACAATTTGGTATCGGTAGCCCAAATAGTTTCTAAGATAGATACAAATAATTTTTACAAAAAAAAAGGATTTTTTAAGTTTTCGCCAATGCTGACCTCTAAAGACCCATTTTACGGCAAAAGTCATCAGATACGTTTTTAACTTGGTCTTCCTACGTCAGAAAAATTACGTGGAGTCCCACATGGGGTACATTTGGAAAATTATACTTCCCACCATGGGGAAAATTATACTTCTGATACATAAACATGTATTTCATGATACTAAAGAGTATATACTATAAAAATACATACAATAAACTTAGAAGGTAGTAAAATTAGTAAAAAAATCAATAATAATATCAAAAGATGAGTTCTTTTCACTAATCGTCTTTGCAATTAATACACTTTACTTCTTTCACATTGTGTTCTGCGCATACAGTGTTTTTGACACTCCTTGCAAAATTGTCTAGATATTTTTCGGTCTTTATTTCATGGATACAGATAGCAACGTCCACTGCAACTCTTTCTGGCCAAGTTTGGAACAACATTCCGCATAATAATATACTGCTTTAGCGTGTTGCTCAAGCGTCCTGGGTGATTATATCTCTGTATAATATGTTCTTTTATCAGAGCTTCTCCTAACTGAAGTGTGAGTAAGAGTTGTATATTCAAAGTCAAACAAAAATGGAATGCAGTAGGAAATGTTCGCTACGTCCACGGCAGAGGGCGTCGTAAAATAAGCACTGTGGAGCAAGACAACCTCTTCCTAGACCATCTTAGAACGAATCCCTTTGAAACAGCAGTGACGGCCTGTTTCGAAACGGAGTTTCCTGGATCTGTGAGGTCTGCAAGGCGGCGGGTGAAGGGTTCAGAGTTACGAAATTATGCGGCAGCAAAGAAGGTATTTTTGGAGCCAAGGCATAAAGAACAACGTCTTAATTTTGCGAACCAGTTTGTCGGTAGGCCCGACGACTTTTGGAATAATGTCATATTTTCCGACGAAAAGGTCTTTCAGTCATGTCATGATGGTTTCTTCCGCGGCTACCGACCTCAGAATTCGAGGTATGAAGAGAGGTATATTAAACCTACCGACCGGCGTGGACGTTTGTCCATCAATGTTTGGGCATGGATAAGTTCCCTAGGTCTCGGTGTTTGCTGGAGGATAGGAGAGCGCCTTACCGGACAGAGTTACATACGCATATTGGACAATATTATGCTGCCGTCCGTCACTATGTTGTATCCTCAGAATTTTATTTTCCAGCAAGATAATTGCTCAATTCATATGGCTTATTTTTTGGAGTGTTCCACACAAGGTTAGTCCTTTTTCAGCAAGTTTGTCTGCCATTGATAAACTTGTAAAAATATCTGTGGTTACTCCATATACTCCATGCTCCAGTTCCAAGGGGTTCAATAAGATCAAGGAACACCCTTTCACCCTGAATTTTTGATGGGTTTACCATGCTGCATAATATCCAAGGGCTGGTATGGCATGAACAACAGACTTTGTAGCTGCAGTAGCTACAAAGTCTCGGCTACAGAAATTATTTTATTCAATATTGTCTAGAAAGTTATACGACAAGGGATGGAAATCTGCAAACGAAGCAATTGCGATCAGATGAGTATCAAAAAAAAATTCTATAAATCGGTATTGCGTATCCATTCGCATCCGTCCTACGTCATTAACAAGGCTCTATATAAAAGTGTATGTTTCATTTAAATTTTCTTTCTGGAACGAAGAAGAAAGATGTTTGGCTTGCTACCAGTTGCTGAGATCATTTCCCTATGTATTCTCCCCGTAGAAATGTGGTCGACTATACTGAGGTAAGAAACATGTTGCTTATTATTTCTTAAATCGAGCTTATATGCTCATTTTGCAATATTGTTAGACAATTATTTAGAATACTAATTTCTTTGTTCGGTTGTAGGCATTTGGACTTGAAATCGCTCGTGGCCGCTAGATGTCATAAACTCTGATTAACGTTTCCCCAGAGGGTCCAGTTTTAAGACGTAGATTGCGTTTGGCCCTGGAGGAAGATAAACGGTACATCTTCACTATGTTCAACGATCCAAAGAAATTTACAAGAATACGTAGAGATGTACATTCCATGGCGTATATAATGTTAATCTTAAGAAATGTATAGTAGACATTGTGCCGGATTACCAGTTTAATTCATATGGCTTTCTGAATGAGGTTCAGAAGGACTACTATGTTTTCACCCTATCGACTCTAAAATAAATAACTTGCATTATTAATGTTTCTGTTGCGCATTTTCTCACAATTATCATTATTTTCTCCTAAATCGTGATTATTTACGTTTTATTCACAAAATTTATATTTTTCATAGTACAAAAAATAAAATAGGAGAGAACATTTCATTCCAGTCTATAATTATATTTATTTTTGAAATACTCTGAATTTCAAAATAAAATGATACGATTCAATATCCCAATACATCCCTGCATCGCAATGTCGCCGATCTGTCTCGTACGTTAGTAGGCTTAAAGGCCAGCAGCTCGATATCAAGGATACAAAAACAAAAAACAAATCCTTTCTATATACGTTGCGAGAGCTGTACATTTTTAATTCACACGACGGATGTGCATTGCGCTTCAATTTATTATATTGCGTGAAAGCATATTTTACCAATAAACAAAAGGAAAGATGGATACACAACCATTACGGGTTGGCAACTTTTGCATGGTGCATATTAGCATTATTAAGAAAGAAAGGAAGCCCCTTGTAACATTTTATCATCCAACACTTCCTGGAAAATATTGCAAAGTAAGACAATGGTGTTGAAACATTTATGAATTTTATATTCAGAGGCTGGGAACACGTTTCAAGTTTCCATGGCATATTTTTGCAGTTTGAATATATTATGACAATTGAAAAATGTACTGAGCTAATATACTGAGCTAAATGTACTAATATAATTAATAAATTATTATGTAGACGACTAAAATTTTGGTGGTCAGGAACTTTTTGATTTTAAAAAAACTTTAAAAAACATTTTTTTCGGCAAACATGTTTTTAACATCCTCACCGTTATATCTCTAAAAATTATTGTAATATAGAACTGATTTTTGCGCTAAAGGCATACATAACATCGTTTCTAACTACGTCCGGCTGACCACGGATCCAGAGGAAGCCATACCCCATAAGCGGCCAAAGACCCAGATCCTGGACAACGGGTAAGTATAAGATAATCACGATCTTATGCTTACTAAAACAGCCCAATCCAGTGGACGGCGAGGCCGACTAACTTACCAAACCACACACCTTAATTTACCTTACCTGAGGGAGCCAGCGAGCTGATAGCTAATCACCTCGCGGGCTCTGTCATCCTGAGCTACAATGCTCATTCTCCCAAGCCAATCTGAATGCCGCACAGCCGCGGGCTCTAGCATAGCTCGGCAAGAGACAGGAAGGATCCCTCAAACACCCGACATGACACACACCGGCGAAGAAAGTCAAGGCCATGCCGGTGGGGCCCATCAGCTAGGACCGGGGGAGGCTGCGCAACTTCACGTGATACTGATCACATTTGTGGGATCACGTGAAACGCGCTGCCTACCCCTTACGAGGCGGTCTCGGCCTACATAGATATTAGGGATGAAGAGCGATAATACCGCTCGGCCCTCTCTTATCGAAATCACATCTATAGCCAAGAATATTGGTGCGCGCTAACTACGTATCACGTGAGTATGAATTATACTTTATCTAATTTATCGAAATAGTAGCAAACAAACTTGTTATTTTCGTTAATCTATTTTTCAGCAATCGAGAAAAACATTTATTGATGACAAATTGTATGCATATGCTGTGGGCAAATTAAATCCAATATATGTAAAAAGTCATAATTTCGTTATGACTTTACAGGTTACAGTATGTAGTCAGCGAATTTTTGATGGATGATGAACATGATAACACTTTGTTATTTATTTTACTTCCTTTTCTTAAACTTTGTTTTGTGGAATTAAGACTGTACCACTAGAAATGTATTTAAATTGTTTTGAAAAACACATTCAAGCCTCTTATTATGTACCTATGATTAATGTAATCATAGCAAATATTTCTCGAAAATAGTGAACTTCATAATTTAATTACTATGCCAACATAGTAAGATAGTAATGGCAACTTTTTGGGACTTATTTTATGGACTCAGATGAGTAGCGATGTCTGGAAGCGTATACTAAAAATATATTTTTAAAATTTATTTATATCAGAATATATAATGGTCATGGAGAAATCATAGTACTCAACTTACCATTATCAACTCGGGCGATTTGTGCCACTCGCCTTCGGGTTGTGACGTAAACGTCACCCTTGGTTAATAATGGCGATCAGTTCAATTAATGGCAATTCGTAGAAAAATATAATATTGTTCCCACGTACCCACAATTTCAATAGGTTATCTATTTCGCAAAGATATTAATTCTTTGGAACCATTTGAAATTTTATAAAAATTAAATAACAATAAAATCAATTTTTTTAATAATGTTATAAAAGATATTCGGCTGATGTTCAAGTACTGTTTGCTGTCAAGTTAATTAATGCCGTAAAATGTATTATTAATATTTTTAATAAATTTATAATAAGTAAGAGAAATTGTTTTGATGGAGCAGAATGTTATATATTTTTTTAGAAGTCTTAATGCAAATTCAAATGTGTCTAATTATCCTTTAGATTGGAATCACCAACTGGAGAACATTTAATTATAGGTAATGAGTATATTCCCTTTTGTTCCGAAACTCTTATTAGGAAAGAAACCCACTTTCAAGACACATACAATCAAGCAGTTGCACGATTCGGTAACAGGTATAATCTCACTGATACAAAGTTAAATGAGCCAGACTTACACATAACGTCTAATCGGACTTCAATACTGCTGGACTTCGTTGAATAGGATTCGTGGACTGCCACACACCGTAACATCCTCCCGTGGTTCTCTTTGGATATCGTCAACTCCAATACAGACAAAGCGAGCCAAGTTCTCGGATTGTCCAGTTCAGTTGTATTCGTCTGCCTTCTGGATGGAGTAACCTCTTGCTGATCTACAATTAAAAAGTTTCATAAAAACTAATATACGATAGAATTAACCATAATCATACAATAAATCACCTAAATTAATATAGGTAAATCACCTAATATAATATCAGCAGATTTTATCTAATAATATGATAGCAATTATGTGATGGTACACATCACATAATTGCCATAATATGTGAGATGTTCAGATAAAAAGCGAAATAAAGCACTCTCACGAAGGTACAGTGCTTTCGTTTGATATGCAAACTAATGGAATGCGATCAGTGGCGCGCGCAATTAATACCTAATATAGGGATTAATTGCTTATATATAGGAAATAATATTAATTCCTAATATAGGAAATAAAATAAAAAACAATAATGTTAACTCAATTTAATTTATAATATATCAAAAATAAATTTCGAATGGATGCGAACTGCAAGTGTATGTTTGTGTATGTATGTTTGTTTTTATTCTTTCCGAACGAACGTTTCATCTGTTGGTATCGCCTGAAAGACATCTATAGGGTGGTGGCGCACGCGTATAGGTATAATTTCGCGCGTTGTATTAAAGGATATTTTTTTTTATTGTCTCAGTGGTAGTTGTAGATGTACGATGAGTTATTATGTCCTTGGCCGTATTAGGTAAATAGTTTGTATACAAAGCATCGGATTATTGCCTCGTCCTAAGTAAAAACTAAGTAAAAAAGGCAGAGTTGGGCTTGGTTTTTCTGAGAAGTGTAAGTATAGTAGCAACCACACGCTAAATTAACTATTTCCTGTTTCGTATTGCCCGCAGGTTTCACTGTTAATCAGATTCTTGTAATAATTTATAGTAAACAATGTTTTGACGGTGGGAGAATAATTCTACTGTTTCGAGGCCATTGGAGAAGAATTTTATTGTGAAAATGTGGATCCTGATATTGAAAACGAACCTACTATGCGAGAATTTAGGCGAGGATTTAGAAGAACTTCACGAAAGGAACTTCTTTAGAGGAACTTCACAAAGAAGAAACATTTATTTTTTGACTACCAAGCAATACAAATTTGTCTAAATGTGTATAACAACTTAAAATAAGATCCTCTGCAAATAGGAGATAGCAAATCTACAGTGCCGAGAAAAGCTGACAAAGGTTCCTTATAGTACTGTGTGTCAGGTTGTAAAGAAAGAAAACAAAACAAGAAAAATAAGATCTGATGCAGGATTATCCAGAGATTTGGACTTTAGCCGCAAGCAAACTTTTAAAAAATTTAATTTATGAAAAATATAAAAACAATGAAGTTTACTATGCTGTTGACTATGCAGGGCGCCACCTATCATTAGGAATTTCTGATGCCCGATGGGTAGCAGCAAATGGTCGGTAGAGGGAACATATGGTTGCGCAGCATATTGACATACAAATATTTCAGATACGTGTACAGTGAAATGCATATTGTTATTACCACCTTCGTGTTCAATTTCATTTAACGCGTACTTTCAAGCACCTGTCGCTAACCAATTAGGATAGTTATGTTTCCCCCGTAATACGCGGATACACACAATTCGCCTACCTGTCACGTTGTATACATCCCCGTCAGTGGGCGGAGACTGGCATTCCGATCGCATACGATTTTGTTGGCAAAGTGATAATTATAATATGCATTCAAGTACCTACTATTTATTTGAACTTGGTAAGTTCACCATTATTAGATATGTATATTTATTTGTTTAAAAATCTGGGATATTTAAATATTCAATTAATATTATAACAAACAAATACATGTACCTATATTTTACAGTGAAAAACCCTTTCCAAAACTCTTTGATGTTAGGAAACGTCGTATTTTTCACAACCAGTTTCGAAAAGTAAAATTTTACGCAACTGGCTTTGTAAATATCATTTCATAGTAGGTTATTTAGACAATTATGAAACTGAGAAACTGTCACACCCTGGCAACCTACTGGATTGTTTTTAAACGTATAAAATTCACAGTTTTCATAAGAAAACATGTTATGAGAACATAAAATATAAAATTGGTCAAATTAGAAAAAATCTTGTATAAAACACTATGTATAGTACTATTCGCAACTGGTTACATAAATAGCTATTCTATAATTATGTAATTATGTATGATGATGAATATTTCCAACACATAGCTTATACTAGGAGGCCTAGGACATTTCGTTTGCACTAAAATGCCGATGGTTGGTAACCTATGTGGTTATAACAGTTTTGTAATATCTAAAAACTAAATGAGATATATTTACCTAAAGATAATATTAGGTTTTTCTTAATATTTATTGAGTATGTTGATAACAAAGCAAAAAATAAAAAATGTTTCAAATGCATTTCATATTTTTTTTAGCTTTCCAAAATGGTGTCACTATATTAAATATTATTATCCCTGTCGTTAAAATTTTCTTATTTGCTTCATACCTCTCCACAATTCCTATTCAACTATTGAATATATGCACTGTCATATAGTAAGCAAAAGCTTTTATTGATTGTAAACACCACTGGATCGGTTGTACACTTACATGCTTATTGTTACATTTGCGCTTTTTTGCAACTGCAAGAGATCAGTACGACAATTTTTTCTGATGCGGCATTTTTCCAGGATGATAATACGGGAATATAAGATGTTTCAGATTTTCTTCAACTGTAATTTTCTGGATTTAATTACTGAACAATATTTTTATGCGAGTTTATCCAAATGTATGTCTGAAGTCGTGCTCTGAGTAACGCTGAAGTCAAAGTAGCTTCAGCTGAAGGTAACTACTCACTCTCCATTTGCAGTTGAGAAACAATACGACCGTAGATGAGCCAAAGTTGAGATTTTTTACTTTAGGAAAATTAATCCAACTCTTTAGTTATCTCTTTTATATCAGTAATTGACTTTTATATCAGTAATTATGATTTTGTCATCAGCCTCATAGAAATCCTTCAGAAATGTAAATTTTCCTAAAAAATTTAGTAGGTATATGATTTAAAATGGAAACAGGTCAATTACTGCTTATTATTAGCGCCACGCCTACGGCCAGTGGGGACGAGACTGAATAGATTTGCTCTTGTGTACGATGACGCCAAAGAACCCCGCGTCATGTGTGTTGACATCTTAAGAAGTGGAGGCAATCCTATACCACACTCATATACCTTTCTGAGAATCTGAGGAACCGAGGGAAAAGTTTTGTATGAAGTAATTTTGGATCTTTTTCGGTTTTTCACAAAAGAGAAAACTGAAAAATAAAAATAAAGAAAACGGTGGTAGATTTCTTTTCCACGTGTTTTCATTGCTCAGATATGACCGATTGAATTTTTTTTATAAAAATGGGTGGTGAGGCTAAACGACGCGGGGGTGGCAAGATGAATTTTCTTGAACAGGAAGTAACTCTTATTAAACCCATATAGGGTGCCAATCATCGGCACTTTGGTGCAAACAAACCCCTTTTTTTGCCCTAGGGCCTCCTGCTATTAGGTATCTTAATGGGAAATTCGCTTGAGATTTACAGCACGAAATATTATCATATAGTCTCAATTATCCCGAATTGCGGTTTAAGATTATACAATTGCAATCTAGTTCACCGTTTCCACTAGCTGGGTGCTCCTTTTATTGTCTATTTCTGGTAGATATTATATACACCTATTATCTGCTTCTAGCTTTGTTGTATCTAGTCGCGAGCTTTGTAACTGTTGGTGATGCAGCTACTATTTCAGTCAGTATTGTGCTGCTCGCATATACGGTATGTACGGTAATCATAGTACGGTAATCAATGTTACTTCCGCAGACACTGAAAAAGGAATATTATTCGGAACCGTTTCAACTAGCTTGACTCAATAGGAACTGATAGTTCTACAACGATAAAAAAACACAGAGATCTCGTCAGGCCAGTCCTTTGCAAGTTGCGCAAAGTTCTGCACTTTTTATTTTGGGAGGTTGCAAATGCGAAGGTGCAAGGGATTTGAATTATTTTCTGTATATTCTGGAGCTAAATTCAAGCCATTGTTAATATATTAATATATAATACAAGTGCTCTGATATTTCCTTCCAATATTTTTAATTATCAATAAGAGTTGGTCCTTTCAAGAAAATTATTAGAAGCGATCTAATACGGTTTCAGCTCTCATTTGTTAGAGGTATTAAATGGTTTTTTGAAAACAAAAAACAAAGTTTTTTTATTTAAAATTCACAGACTTGCATCCTACGTAAAGGTCTTAGGCGTATTGAAAATACCAGACACAATGTTTTGTTTATTGCAGTACAGTACTTGATTAGTTACGCAGTAGTTATGTGTCAATATAACATGTTTTATCGGCTTGTGGTGACGGCTGGTAAACGTTTAGGATGATCATACGCTTAAAATAAAGCATTTATTATGTCCAATTGAAATAGTCGCTAGGAGAAAACTTCAAGCAAAACTGGCGAACCTTATATTCAAAAGAAGATGTCGAGAATGGTTCTCAAACAATAGCAAAGACTGTTTTATTGTTGCACGTATGATCGCTCTCAAAATGGACTAGCGTCCGATATTGATGATTACATGGATTGGTTTTATAAATTTTATAGATGGTATATTCAAGTAAAAGTGCTAAAATAACTTTAGTGCTGATTAAGTAATATTGGTTGTGGTTGGCGCCGATTGCGAAACGTACCTACGTTAGGAGTCAATTATTCCGTGATTCGTCATTGACGTTGTACAATATGTATTGTAAAAATGGAGATAACATATTTGTTTCAATTAAACCAACAAAGAGAAATTATTTAATTTGGAAATATTTAAAATGATACACGTTTTAACACATGCAACGCAATCATCAGAATGCCCAATCATAATATATATTTAATGCTATTTAGTTTAAATACTTATTATTCACCGTAGCTTCATCTCTCGTCACGTAGTGACTTTATTTTATACTGATCGGTACAAAGTTTAGAAATATTAAACTTCGAACCTCGTGACTCTAAAGCCGGGTCTAGATTATCGAACCGAACCTCGAGCTGAACCTCGTCGCGAGCGTGAACATAGCCCAAACCACGTCTAAACTGTCGAGCCGAGCCGCGAGCCGAACTACGTCGCGTGTTCGCGTACAAGATCGCAGCGATCCATCCTATGTCGGTATTTCGACGAAAAATCAAAAGATGTTACAATGTTCGGCTCGAAGCTCATTGGACGACGCTGTGAGCCTCGCCGTGAACCGTGGCAAGAACGTACAAGTTTCAATGTTTATGCATTAGTTGTAGTGCCTCAGTAGAGTGGACGCAAGAAAAGTGTCTTCAATTAATTGGGGCATACGAAAATAAGGAGATTGTTTGGAATGCTAAACATCTACAGCATTTTAATAAATTAAAAGGACAGGATGCCTGGGAAGAAATTGCTGTGGATGTAGATATAGAAGTGGAGGCGTATAAAAAAATTACAGCGTTATTGGTTTCTATTAGAAGAGATAAGGCTAAAATTAAGAAGAGTACTGGAACAGTACTGGAACTTTTTGCACTTTGGGCCCATTCAAATTAATTAGATGCTCAAAATCACTTGGTGACATTCGAGTGAAGTTTTTGTATTGCCCACTGATCTCTTGAAATTTAAGGTCGCGAAGCAAACTATTTCCTCCGTATTCCGCTCGCCTTGAGTACAACTGAGTTTGCCACCATCGTCTGTCCTGTCTTCTTTTCTTTGTTGCACAGTGTAAATAAATATATGCCGCGGCATCTAATTTTAATTTATCACTGTCCATTGCGTGTGTATTCATACACCGTAAAGTACTACACAACTTTAACTGAAGCACAATATGGATCACACGGATGTTCGCGAATGCATCAGCTTCGGCTCTCTGGAAAATTGTCCGCACGTAGAGACAAAGCTCAGCTCGGGAATCAGTTCGAGATTCGTATCGAGGTTCGGTTCGATAATCTAGACCCGGCTTAACACATACAGCCCATTCATTACATATTTTGTACCCGATCGGTTTACACATAAAATAATGAATATAAATAGATGCCTCACAAGCGGTCAAAGACCTAGGTCCTGGACAACGGATAAGTATAAGATAATCACGATCTTATGTTTCAGCACGACTGATGCGAGAAGAAGCAGACGCCACCGAAGAATAGAACAGGACATGCAGATAAAACGGATAGAAAAGACACCAAAACAGCCCAATCCAGTGGACGCCGAGGGCCGAGGCCGACTGCTGCCTGAGCCAGAGGCTCGCAAGCTCCGTCATAGTGAGCGCGGAATTAGAAATCTTGTTTTTTTGTGAAGTACACGTTTTATTACAACGTTACGCTATGTTTTCTTATTATTATTTTTATATTTAAAATTTAAGTCATGTTACCTATTGTTGCACAAGCTTGGCTTTATAAATATGTTGTAAAAAAAATAATCTACGTTTTTCCAACTTTTTTAAAGCAGTTTTGAAATGTTTTCTCAAAAATTGAGCAGTTCATGGTAGTAAAATATAAACACCAGGCAAAAGTGCAGAGTTTGGTACAACCAATCTTATTGTTTCGAAGCTCTGAAAAAATGCAAATACGAAGCCGAATCTCGCGGGATAGAGCTTTGAACCGCCTACGGCTTATTTTTTCTTAAAATGTAAGTAACAGTTAAAGTGGTATATGCAAGTCTTATCTCCTTGAATAATGGCATTCTATGCCACGTAGCATTAAATTATGCTGTTTATTACTTTTATATTACGCCGAACACTGAAACAGCAATCATAAATTCGATTTATTAAGTCTTAAAGTTTGCTTCTTGTGGTATTAGCTCTAATTTTATGTGCTCTCTGCAAAATATTCGCTTAAACTTTGACTCCTAAATATGGCAATTGCCGTATGAATAAGTTATTTAATGCACGAGATTGTTACGCAAATCAATAGTAGGGAAATTACTTTGAAAAATGAGGATTGCTCGCCTGGGTTTATTTCTATTTTATGCTGGTAAAATTTTTCATTAGGTTTCATACCTTTACATAAAGTGGATAATATGCTTTTATGATACTCATGAGGTATTTGTGTATTACAAACGTGTATTACAAACGCTTAATTTTACATTTTATGGGTGATAATTTTTGACTATAAGACTTTGTTTGCATCAGTCAGTTTTGGTTTTTGGTTTATATCTCGGAAATTATGCGTCCTAGTAGCAAGGCCAGTGTATACAAAATTAAAGCTAACAAAATGTAACAAGATTGCCTATTCTTATTATTTTTGGCAATCCCGCAAAGTTTCCGAAGTATCCCGCTAAAAAATGTTATTATTGATTTTCTCCACAATAGAAGATTTTATAGTAATGAAATTTGATCGACAACTTACACCAGCAAAATTAGGGTATATGACAATTCTTGTTACCTTGAGATATTGTTATAGGGGGTGAAAAAAAATTCCTATATTTTTCTACTGATGAAAAATATTTGTACTTTTTAACGCGTCGATATTCCTTTATTTATAAATTTGATGTGAAGATGGCTTCAATCTGAAACTTTTTTGTATCTTAAGGTTTCATCACAAAATTGACAGTTTACTCTAAAATAAATTCCTTCCCCTTTCAAAGAAATTCACTGAATGGTTATTATTCGGCGAAATAGTCAAGCTATTGTCAAATAAAGCCGTTACGACAAGTATTGCTATTGTTCGTGTTTTCTCTACACTCTAGAGAGTTACAACATAATACATTCTATTTATTTTAACATCAAACTTGATGATAAAGAAAAAAATACTTGAATGTTTTTAATTATTATAAAAATCTCAAGGGCAATTCTTATATCATCATTATCTAGTCATGATTTTATTTGATAACGGCCTACTTAATTATGTCACAGAATAATAACCCCTCAGTGAGTTACCTTATCTGAGAGGTGATATGTGTTTAATTTCCATTATTTATAAGCAAATTATCAATTTGGCATAGAAAACATAAGATGCAAAAAATACCATCTTTGCACATAAAATTCTTAAAATTTAAAAAAAGGTAAAGAAATATGGACACGTTAAAAAGTTCTAATAAAAATATTATAGGCGTTGATTTTTATAACCCCCCCCCCCCCCTGTAACAACAGATCAGGGTTACGAAATCTGTCACAAACTGTCATTTTAGTAGTGTAAGTTGCCCGCCAAATTTCATTCTACTAAATTCTTCCATAGTGGAGAAAATAAATAAAAATATTTTTTTATCCAAACTTAAGAGGGCTGTAACTTAGAGGGGAAGGGGTCTTGAACAAAAATATCAGATCCTTTTAAATTTTTCTGAAAATTCACCCCTCAAAACCCTTCGCATTAGTTTAGAAACACCCTGTATATATATTTTTTATACATTTGTAATGCGTTTCCGATATATCCTTTTAACAAAAACTAGAAGGGAACTGTAACTTTTTAATGGTATTTCTCCTGCTAATATGGAATTTTATTTATTCCTTCCTTATTTCATAATTGATTTATTATCTTGTTTTCTGACCAAAACAATGTGGCATAAACATAAATTAATATCAGACTGTATGCATACATCGTCATATCTTTGGTTATATAATCAAACGTCATATACAATATTTTTACCCTAATATTGCAGGCATTTTTATGTTGTTAGTGAGTCCTCGAATTTCTTCCTTTCCGAAAATAAGTTTCGAGGACGACCTTTCATTTCATTTACCCAATTAGTTGCCAATTGACCATCGCTGAATGAGTAAATAAGCTAAATTGGTTCTCGACTTCCTAATTTATCCTCAGTTAACAATACACAACAACACCGATGTAAGTGTTTTGTTAGACCTTCAGGGTAAATTCGAAGTTGATTGAGTGAGTGGGGAATGTTTGTAATTAGTGGTGTTATTTCAAACTAGGAATAAGGGCTCGAAGTAGGTGGTGAAGATTTACCTAGAAACCACTTGAGGACCGGAGGCGGATTCCCATAGTGCGACACACACTTTATTATTGCCACTTCGCCGTGGAGGGTGGTGAGGTTATGCCCTGGTAACACTTGGGTGCCATTATATTCAATCCGTGGCCGCTGGGGAGGAACTGAAAGAAAAAATGTAATTAGCACTTTTTATTGCAGGCAATTTTTATCGACACATTTCAGCTTTATTTACGATAGCGGTAGAGGTTTTATTGAAAGTTTCTTTATAGGAATTTCTGCGTATGTGTTTTATAACCGTATATAATTAATATAAGTTTTGAATGGGCTCTATATATTTTACTAACTTTGGAAATGCGCCAACAAATGTTAATATACTGTAATTTATAATTAATAGACAGATTATGTAATTGAAATATAACAAATATAATATAATATATTATGTAATTTAATAAGGATTAACAACATTAAAATTTTTTCCGGACGGATTTCTCTAAAAAATAAGAGAGCGGACAAAAAAAGTTCAAATAAAAGTTTCAGGGTTCTGAGGGGGCAATCATTTGAACACAATATCCACCCCCAGCCCCTCGCCCCTTGGCAGGGAAGGGGTGACTTTTTAAATGGGAACCTCCAATTTTATAGTCGCATAGTGTTTTTTTGTGAAAAAATAAACATCTTTTGTGTAAACTTTTTTTTATTTCGGTTTGTATTTTTGTTTGCAAGTTGCTAATCTAAGAAAAAAAGCCAAATTAAGAAAAGATACTCATGTCCCGGGGGATGTTATATGGAAAAAACCTCATTAATTATGTTTTTATCTTTTTTTATTTAACATCAAGACAGGAGGTTCTCAAAATGTGGCCCATTAACCTCCATATC
The DNA here is from genome assembly GCA_964058915.1 of Tetropium fuscum. Classification (NCBI taxonomy): domain Eukaryota; kingdom Metazoa; phylum Arthropoda; class Insecta; order Coleoptera; family Cerambycidae; genus Tetropium; species Tetropium fuscum. The sequence goes on along the minus strand of CAXKVY010001369.1, from coordinate 23,000 downwards.
ATAGAAGAATCGATTTTCAAACTTTAGCAATTTAAAAAAAACTACAAACCGAAATAAAAAAAAGTCCAGACAAAAGATGTTTTTCACAAAAACACAATATGCGACCATAAAAAATGAGGGTTCCTATTCAAAAAACAAAAGTCATCTCCTCCCCCTGCCAAGGGGTGACTATATGTTGGGGTGGATATTGCGTCCAAATGATGCCCCCCTCGGAACCCTACAACTTTTGTTTGAATCTTTTTTTGATTTACCCTCTTGTTGAGAGTTTAAGTTTAAGAAAAAACACCCAGTATAAGATCATGTGAATATTAAAATTTTGGACAAATACCTTTATCATTATCATTGATAAACCGAAAATAGTTGTTTTATTGATTAAAAATATTTTTTGCCTGTAGAAATTAGAAATAATATTGTTTAAAGGTACAGTGGTAAATCATAAAAAAGTAGGTCATTTTGAATGCTGTAACTCAGCCAAATGTAAGTAATCAAAAATACTTTTGTGGTTACCGTTTTGACGATAGACATAAAAATGTGAAAAAACCAAACAGTTTTTCACTTATTTTGATGAAAAAATCTAGTAGTCTCATCTAGTATTGTATATTCTAACTCAATTGGGTTAAGATCACATATATAGGGTGTTGTACGTAGTACGCTGGCGGCCATTTGAGAGTGCACGATTTTTTTTGATATTCTATCTATGATTTTTTGATATTCTATGTGATTTTTTTATATTTCATTTTGACACTTATTTGAAACTTCAAACAAATGTCAGTAATTAACTCCGTAATTTACAAACCACTTTATTAGTTTTCAAGTTTTAAAATGCCGCGGTTAACTGAACCTGAAAAAATGCGAGCTGTTACATTGCTTGAAAATGATTGGTCATTACAGGCAGTTGCAGATGAGCTAAATGTGAGTAAGAGTTGTATATTCAAACTCAAACAAAAATGTAATGCAGTAGGAAACGTTCGCTACGTCCACGGCGGAGGGCGTCGTAAAATAAGCACTGTGGAGCAAGACAACCTCTTCCTAGACCATCTTAGAATGAATCCCTTTGAAGCAGCAGTGACGGTCTGTTTCGAAACGGAGTTTCCTGGATTTGTGAGATCTGCATGGCGGCGGGTGAAGGGTTCAGAGTTACGAAATTATGCAGCAGCAAAGAAGGTATTTTTGGAGCCAATGCATAAAGAACAACGTCTTAATTTTGCGAACCAGTTTGTCGGTAGGCCCGACGACTTTTGGAATAATGTAATTTTTTCCGACGAAAAGGTCTTTCAGTCATGTCATGATGGTTCCATCCGCGTCTACCGACCTCAGATTTCGAGGTATGAAGAGAGGTATATTAAACCTACCGACCGGAGTGGACGTTTTGCCATCAATGTTTGGGCATGGATAAGTTCCCTAGGTCCCGGTGTTTGCTGGAGGATAGGAGAGCGCCTTACCAGACAGAGTTAAATACGAATATTGGACAATATTATGCTGCCGTCCGTCACTATGTTGTATCCTCAGAATTTTATTTTCCAGCAAGATAATTGCTCAATTCATACATCAAGAATTGTAACTAACTGGATTAATGAACACAACATACACGTGCTACCTTAGCCCTCAAAGTCGCCCGACCTAAACCCAATTGAAAATGCATGGTCGTTGATTGTTAAGAATATTTATAATAGACCTGGTAATAGACATTTCCGCCCAGCAAATGCCGAATATTTGTGGGGAGCAATTGAAAATGCTCGATTGCAAGGTGTAATAGACTCAAATGGCGCCTGGACGAAATATTAATTTTATACAGACCTACTCGCGTTGGAGTTTTGTTGTTTTAAGTTACTTAATTTTTATAATTTAGTTTATTTTGAACATTTTTGGGACGTTCATTTTTGGGACGTTTTGGGACTGTTAATTTGGATTTTTTTTGGTACAATAATAATAATACACTTTTTAATTTTGATACGTAATAATTAGACAATTGTGAATAGCATAATGACACATCACATGAAACTCAAATTTCAAAGTCAGTTTTACAAAGATCAAATATAACGAAATCTGATATAAGAGTCGTGCACTTTCAAATGGCCGCCAGAGTACGTATATGTCCGATTGTACGTAGTAAGTATATGCCCGAGTGAAGGCAGTATTCTATCCACTATGTAATATTTTGAGAGTCCGGTTTGTATAGTTGTGTCCACTGAAATAATTCCCATTTCCTTTCTTTTGGATTATGGTTTATTCCTTTTTTTGCTATCGACTTAATCGTGTTATTTCTTCTTGGTGGATGATTTAGCCTATTGCAAATAGTAATAAGGACCATGGTCCAAGACGATCACTGAATTTGCAGGAATATTTGATAACAATTTTCCCTGTTACCATTTAAAGACGCTTTCTTTCTTAATTTGTCCGTGGTACTCTCCACTAGGTTGGTATTCTTTAAATAGGTACTAAACTTGCATTTGGAACAAAACCTTTTTCAGACCCGTCATGAACGACTACGAAACTGCCACTTGCCATAATGTTGCTAATTATCCCAAATAGATCTTGAAATTATCAACATTTTTGAAAAGTGAGATCATTACAGATCCATTTTTCATCGATGTAAATTATATAGCATCTTTCTACCCGATATTTTCGTATACTTCTATTATATTTATAGCTACAATGAAGAGTTTTGAAAATCCATTAGGATTTAACAGTATTCTCAGAGTATCACGAGAGAATGTGGGAAGTTCATAATTTCACGCGACATATTTAAAAGTTTTTTTTCATAGGAACACGTAGTAAAATCCTACATTGTGCCCCTTATGATTGCAAAGTCTGCAATTGCACATGTCTTTAATAATTTAAAAACGCCATGTACTTCGGTTAATCAAATTGTAACATTCAATGAACTATTTTATAACATGTTTTGTTAACTTTTTTTCTCTTCACACTTTTTACCCCAAAGTCAAAACCGTAAAAAAGATAATTTTAAAAAATAAAGAAATTGTACCTTGTGTCATTCTGCTATAACTATCTCCGCCACTAGATTTATTAAATTGTAACTTTGAGTATATCATTTTATAGAATACGTTATCATTATACTTCTCTTTTTCATTTACGGACATGTTTCGCTTAATTTAATCCTAATCAAAATAATTTAAATACTAAATATACATTTAGGAGTGGGTTTGGCGATGTTCCGCCAACCGGATATTTAGAGACATAAAAACTGTGCAACAATCAGCTTTATTTTATATACAAGTCATGACACTGATTGTCTTCAATATATGTGTTTCTGAACATTAAAATGATTGAGAAATGCGCACAATATAAGACTTCCTAATTAAGGCATTAACATAGCTACAAATTCAGATTGATATAAAAATAAACATACTGTAAATCGGATTGGCAATTGCCGAAAAGGATCATTATATTTATCGTGAAAAACTATTTTTGCAGCGCGTTTAATGACCAATTTTCGTTCGTTTCCTGCCAGCCGGGCAAAAAGCAGGAGAAAAACAACGTAGGGTCAAAAGCACGTAGTTAGCCCTGACTTCACCCCACATCAGCCTATTCTAGCCATTAGACAAAAGTCTATTCTCATCACGCCCATGTTTTTGCGCAAAGCTGCCATTATCGTTTTTAATTTGACTAATTAATTCACGTACTTCATTTCACGTCTCTGTCTTATACTTCTCCCTGCGCGTTGGGGTACGACAGTAAAGGGATTTGAAGGGATTTGTAAGATAAATTGAGTTTATTTGCGTAGCACACACACATATGTTACGACGTATGTGTATATTATGTTAATCAATCTATTAAACGTTTACTCTTGTAAGGACTGCAAGGAAGTAAATTAATACTCTGATATGACGATATGAATACATCGTCATTGGTTATCCTATATTTTGGGTCAAATCGTTGATTGAAAGACTTACATTCAATCAACGGTTAAATGTAATGGATCGCTATATACACAGCTGCTGTTTTACAAGGATATCTAAAGGCAACTGGTTCCTTTGGAAGATAATTGTTTTATCAATCAAGAGGTCATCAATAATATTTAGGTAGAAGTAATGTATTTTTTGGGTAGTGCATTAAAAAAATTATAAGGTAAAGTATAACTAAGAATGTTGTGTTGTCGACCTATATTTGGGTAACCTTAAAATTGTTGGCCTTGTGTCATGATACACTACATGACACAGAGCCCTCCTGCTTGGTAATTTTATTTTTACTTATTAACTTTTAACTTCTTTACATGATATATAATATGTATTCATATACAGGGCGTCACGAGGTAACTTTCCGACTGCCATTTATTTATTTGTTACCTGATTGGGATTGAAACTTGGTATGCGTCACATGTTATCAGGACGACAACTTGCTCTTCTGCTCTTCAAGTTTGTACGACCTCCGGTTTCCCCGGAAGTGGACCCCGGCTTTTGATTTTTAAATAGGATATAGTGGTGATATATTTTAAAAATAATACGGGGTTTATTTTTAAAATATATCACCACTGTACCAATATGGCACCATTTGAAAAAAAATTGTTTTCGCCAATAAAATATTTACACGGTCAATTTGGAATAAATCGAAAGGGCCATGGCACATTTAAGTAATGAAAAACTAAAAATTAAATTGTAAAAAATAATAACGTATGAACATGTCACTTAAGGTACCAATGCTCGTCAGGTTAAGGAAATATTCAATTTCACAATTTCAATATTCACATTCATTTGATGGAATATATATTGTTCCGTGTTATATTTTGTTTAATTGTACTTTAATTTTATGTTTAGAGCACAATTGAAGCATTTACAAGAAGTATAAGTGCCAAAATATCAATAAATATTAAAAAGTACATTTTGTCCTAGTGATATGCAAATCACACATGTACCAGTATTCGGTATCATATTGTACGAATATTCGTCACTGATCATAATAAATTAATTAATAACAATAACAACAGAAACAATTTGGAATACGTTTATTTACAACAAGACGAACAATAAAAATTTTTGGCGCTTTTAGAAACATTTGAGCATTTCTCATGTACCCATATTTTACAACTTAAACATTGAATCATATTTTCGTGAACATCTTCACAAATGATACGATATTTTCTTTATTGTTATTATTTTCCAATTTCTTCTTTTTTCTATTCTTTTGTGACGCTTCTTTTCCTTTTTTCTTTTATCAGCAGCTTCCTGTCTTTTCTTTCTTTTGTCTTGCAATTCTTGTATTTTGTCAGCTTTGTCCTTTTCTTTCTTCTGGAAGTAATGTTGCCATTCTTTAGAAGTTATAACCGCAGGCACTTGTTTTCTTGAGAGGGAAAATCGTTTGGAATATTTTCCATAGGCGGTGTTGGAGACTTGTTTCTAATGTTATTTTTTCTGCTGTGTCACTGCTAAGTTACTGTTAGAAGCATTAAAATTTTGAACTCCAACAGAACCTAAAATTGAAAATTTGATAGTAGGTATTGAGGTAAAATAACATATTCAGACTTAATTTCTGTCTCATATACTTACAACATTTTCTGTTGACTGAATTTTTAATGTTCAAGGCGTTACAATATTCAACTCCATCAAAACCTAACATTTTAAATTTGATAGTTGGTATACAATATTAGAAGTCAAATAACATGTTCACACTTACTTTTTGCCTCTAATACTTCTGCAACAGTTTCCGTTGACTGAATTTTTAATTCGTCATCAATACCCCTTGGTAGATCTGTATCTACTAAATTATTTCCAATTTCTATCACATTTACTTAAATTAAAATATAACTAAGTTAGTATGATGCATGTACTTACATTCGTTCTCTGTCACTTCCTTCAAAATCCCATCCTGCGTTATTTCATACGTGGTGCAATTATTGCCGTTATTTAAAACTTCATTTACAAATTCCAAGTCAATGTTTGCCTCGGTGTGTTCTAAATTTATATCAGTTAAAATATTTTCTTGGTTACATAATTCATTTTGTAAGTCACTTCCATTGTAAGGAAAATTAACTTTCTTTCCGTTGGTTTATTCTCATTTTGATTTGCATTTTGAGTTTCATTATTCAGTTTACGCGAAAAATAAAACAATGCAGTATCTTCAATTGCACCGGTCCAGCGATTGTTTGCTGTCCTTTTAAATTCATTCACTTTTTCGACAGAAAGCTCCTTTTCAAATAGGTTTAGGGATTTCTGCACTTTTCTTATTATTTAACACGTTAGACTTCTCGGGAGAATTTTTGTTTCCTGATAGTTTAGAATAGTCCAACGTATTTGCATTGAATGGACAAAGGCCACAACGACGAAATCCATTTTTCAACATATCTTGTATTAAACAATTTAAAGCTCCTTTTCAAAATAGGACAAAAATTATCTCGCTTTAATGACAGACCTGTATTTTGCATTCTGTATTGGTAAACTTTTTTCTTTTAATAATATTTGGACGCTGTCGGGAAGTTGTTCTTTTGTTATAGGAAACCGCTGGGAAGACAAGTGAAAAATCCACTTCCCTAGATGAGTTTCTTTAGTGGAATTTTAAAATTTTTGGCAGCCGCATAAACGGAACATCCATTTTGCACAGCCAAAACGTCTGGTATCAACTCAGCATTTGTGTAGTTTGTACGTTTTTCTCTCGGTTTTTCCCTGATATCAATAGAAGAACCAGTTATCGTCAACGCTTTGTACCAGTATTCGTCATACAGTTTCAAGTAATTTTTGCGAAGACATTCGTTATAAATTGTTATGACCGATACTGGGCTACTAAATTTTCAGTGTATAAACAGTTCAAATGTATTTAGGTTCAAGCTTGGTCATTTATTACGAGAGTTTGTGCAACTGTAGTTCCAAATGCATTTGTCCCAGTATTCGTCAGCTATGACGAGCATTGGGATAATTATGTTGTAATAGCGAACCAGTTTCGCCAACTAAATTCAAAGATTTATCAAATAATAGGCACCAAATTTGTTTAAAAATGAGTAGAATAACTATTTTTTATCAAAATAAAAACATTATATTAGCTCGTATGCTACACACAATTTAAATAAATACAACAGTGAGAACGAGAGCGCTTACCTTAGTAAAATCACGTAACAATCTGCACAAAATGACAATAGTTTAAACACCGCACTATTAAGGGTAACATGACAATTGATAGCTTGACATTTACTCAGTGCTGCCAATGTAAATTCTACAAACCCAATGTTTCACACGTGTTAAGTTATTTCACCGATAGATGTTTTCACATCTATCCGGAAGTGAATAAAATCACTTGTATTTCAAAAGTCCCGCTTATTAAACTAATTCGTTAAATCTATCCATTAAAATATGCCGTAGCATAGTTGGTTTGTACATATCTGCATATACGTACATAATATTCAAGCTTTTCCTCAACTTTAACTAATCAATTGTATGTATAAGTAGTTTTATAAAGGCTTTTTCATATATCGTTCTCTAAAATACGCAATTTTTATTCCCATCTGAAATTAATTAAGGAGTTTAAAATATATCGCTTTTCTATTGCAAAAACTAAATTTAATTAAACGTGCACATCTGGTAAATCTGCACTTCCAACTGGCACAATTGTTTTTAGCAATAGGGAAAATTAGACCCGTAATTTATTTCTGCTGCTTGAAAGATGAGCGGTTAACGTGAGGCTGTTTCGAAGAAAGCAGCTGCATAAAAAGGCGAGGAATAATTCCGTAAGTGATGGATGGACATACGAGCTTAGCAAACTAAAGAACTGGAGTGTTAGCGGGAACTTTAATTTATCACGGGCTTTCCTTTATTTCTGGCCGTATATTCTTATAGTTATTTAAATTCAGTTTTACTGTTTAATCTTCTCAATAGGCTTCTGTTTTAATCGTATTTGCATTTAAGTCGTTCATAATCTACCGAGAAGTTGAACGCGACTCGAGGCGAGATATTTCATTTACTCACCTGAAAATTAAAATGAACTTGTCCTACGTAAAACGTATTTTACGAGGAGATTCTTAAGAGAAAATGTTATTCATTCTCTAATGCGGAGTGGAGAATACCCTTTGTCATACTAAATTAAAAATTATTTAGCAGTTTTAATTAGGAGCTAGCCCTCGTTTTAGAAACCAAGTAGACTAACGCGAAAACTCTCCCTAAGCACTGTTTTTCTATATTTTGTTTCGCATAATTTTAAAGTCATTGTTTAATTATATTTCGACTAAATAATCTACGAGAATTAGAGTCAACTATAAAGATACATGTTCTGTATATTTGAGATTGGAACCTAGTACAGAATATGTACAATCGGCGTCAGCTTAAAGTCGCCACTGTTCGAGCGAATCTCTGTCTATCGCACCCTACCACAAACATTCGTAGCATTTATGTTGAAATCAGACTGCGTATTGACAAATTAACGGTACAATATCTCAGAAGTGAAGTATTATTATCACAATGGTATACCCAGCAACAGAAAAGTTATCGAAACCAACCGGTTTGCGTATATACAGGGTGGGGCATAATGGAGGGGCGTTTTTAAAATAACAATAACTCCACTGTTTTGAATTTACAAATAAATGTATTTAAAAACAATTGAAGTATACATATTACCATTTAACAACTAAAATGTGAAATTATGTTTTGAAAATAATGTCAGGCAGATGACGACTGTTTTCGGCAATGCACTGCTGTAGTCGTTCCTCAAAGTTCCGCTTCACCCTCGCACACAAGTCGATGTTAATTGCCCTAATTTGTGCTGTGATTGCTTCTTTCAACTCTTGCAGATTTCGAGGCGTATCGGCATAAACTTTTGCTTTTAGGTATCCCCATGAAAAATAATCAGCAGCTGAGAGATCAGGGGAACGAAGAGGCCATGGCACATCACCGAAGCGGGAGATTATGTGTCCAGGGAAAATGCGATGCACAACTTCCATGGAGAAATAAGGTATTGGTAATAACCATTGTGACTAACAAACGGTAAGCTTGCCCGAATCGAACGATGTCAACCGCGGCCCTCTACCCCCCCCCCCCGTTCGCGTGTACTAGCCGCTCTAAAAACGCCCCTCCATTATGCCCCACCCTGTACATGTAGTTATATGAGGACCTTAAAATCCAAAGGGTACAAGTGCAGGTTTTTCAGTTTCGAAATAATCGATTTCAAAGTTGGACTCTTGTTCTAAATTAAGGATTTAGTTTTAGCTATGGTTTTAGCTGGTTGAAACTTATCCTATTTTTATGTCACTGATATTGTCTTTTCATTGTTATGATTTAGTAAGTCACATTTTTTGTCAAAAATATATTAGAAAAGGAATTTGATTACGGTATTGCACTTGTATCCATTGTTAAAATTATAAGATAACAACCATCTCAAACATTGCTAGTTTCAAGATTATACCAGAGGCGTAGTACAATAAATTACGTAGGTTTGCGTAGGGTATTTATAAGTTTCAGAATTTGTTTATTTATTTGCATGAGCACATGACAATAAAACTAGTCATATTTAAATTGTTTCTTATTTCTTATTGTTGCCTATTTTGAAACTTTTCAGGAAACAATTTAAATCCTATAATTTGAGACGTGATCTTTCTCAAATTATAAATTAATGTTCATATAACTGGCGTCCATAGGAAGGGTTCAATAGCGAAGAAATAGTGTAAGTATCCTGAAAGCTTATCAGACCTTTCTTCGCTATGCTATCACTATTATTATCTCATTTATATAAGTCCAAAAACAACAACATATAGAGCAGTTCAAACAACATAAATTTTAGCTTTAAAAATATCATCCCAACAGTGGAGCATTAAAAGTTTTCTTATATTCTCATCATCACAAATTATCTCCCAAACGTAAGGCTTTATAAATCAATATTATTTTGCAATTTATAATAATTGCTACTACCATCAAATTGATGACAATATTTGATCAGAGTACTTAAAATATTTACGACAAATAAATAATATAAACATACTTCTACTCGAGAGAACAAACTTTAGTATTCGCACTTAAATAATGTACGCAGTCAACAGCAGTCTAATGCAGCCTAAATTCAAATTGTATTTGGGTAAGTTGTTACTGATTCGACAGATATGAAAACTTCAAACTTATTGTGGCAGTCAAGTTTCGATAAGTTATATCGGGGAATATGTCTTTCGTAAATCACGCTATCAGTTGAGTCGGCATTACTTGGAATACGGAAATTGACAAAGTTACATATTCCGAAATTCCCTCAATATTACATGTGAAATATAGATTATGCGGCATTGTACGTTATAGATATGGTGGCTAGTTTCCATCTTATTGTATAAGTCTGCACGACATTATCTCTGGCAATGTTAGATATGTGAAGATGAATTAAGTAGTGTGAATTAAGGTTTGTGATTAGTACTGCTGCAATTTTATATTTTTTTGTTATTTAATGGTAATTTAATGGTAATTAAATTTTGGCAATTTACTGTGTATGTATTTATATATGTCGGAGTGTAGTGGTTTTACTTCCACTACATCACGGATTCCTCCTTTTACTTGAGTACTTTTCTTCAAACCATCCTATTTATTACGGGTGGCTTGGTGGCAAAGTCTCTTTATCATTTATTTGTATGATAGCATGGTTCTGTGTTACCGAGATTTAGTCCTCATTACCATTTATCTGGGATCACGCGCCCGCGCAAATGCTGAGTGTTCCCAGGTCTCAGTTGGACTGACACAATCCATCCCCAAGCCTGCCTAGATCACCCATCCAAGTGCCACCAACGCCCACCTTACTTATGTTCGAGGATCGAAATCTTACCGGGCAAGTCTCGCGGCTAGGCGGTCCCTAATGGTAATTGATTATTCGTAAGTTTATTCGAGTCGATTGGAAGTTACTAATTTATTCTACTATTGATACTGTTATGGCATCTTTTGAATATTTTTTTGAAAACTTACTTCTTAATAAACTTTGGTGTTGAGGTTAAGTGGATAAGCAGCATTATGTCGATGGATATACGCCGAGACCGATGATAGACTACACGATGATAGTAAGTACATGACGGTCTCTGGGGCCCTTTGACAGGTCCGACAGCTGATGTCAGGGAACTGCATATCCATGACGCGGCTAGGGTAAGCGAGTGTGTTATTACACCAAGACGGTGTACAGGCCACAGGCCATGATGAACTCATCAGTTTCATATCAGTGAACATATCAGCCCAGCCGACTTCAAAAAGGCGAAGGTCAGCCTTTTGGATGTTTCTGTCTTCTATGTTTTTAAAGAAGACATAGTGTAATGACTCCTGGCTGCTGCAGATGAGAACTGTGTTCTGCAGCTTTAATATGGGCTTTAAGGCTAGCGGGTTCCAGCTCGGTGAACTCTAAAACGCTGCCCTATATAGAAAGGCTCCCACCCCCGCATTTTCGTTACAGGCTCCAGTCACCGTCATTCTGTCATGGAGACACTCCAAACTGAAGAGTCCACGGCCCCCTTGTTGTCTCGGGAGATATAACCGTGGAATGGACGAATTAGGATGCAAGCTCTGACAGAGGTGCATTCTTGTGTGTAGTTGTGTCAAGTTGTCAAGTACAATGGAGTATAATTATTACTAAACAAATTCTGCGGCTGAGGCAAGTTGTTTAAGAAAAATTCATTAACTAAATCTGGATCATTTTCATCGGATACTTCATTGATTTATTTATTGATATTTATAAATCTTAGGGTTTTCCAAAATAATTTAGGGTCAGGTCGAAATTTATGTTGGAGAAAACTTTGACAGATGTATTAACAAAATTTCTCGACTGTTAAATACTCGCGTTTTTCGGTTATTCTAATTTATTATTTTAAACGCAGCATGGATATCAAAAAGATAAAAAATAGAATTGTTCAAAAAATGGATCATATCTCCCACAATATCAAATGAAAATATTTAATCCCATTGACTTTCAAATAAATCGCGAATAAAATGACCATAATTAAAACAGGAGAAATCTCTAAAAGTATACAATTTCGGTTTTTGTTCATCAGTTTTTATTTTAATGGTACATTTAACAAGCGAATGGTCAGAAATATCTTCCGTTTTATTAACATCAGAACAAATGACTAAATCTGAATGAGATGATGTTAAAAGATCAATCAATATACTTGAGTAAGCAGTAACTCGTGTAGGTTCTAAAACGTTTTGATGCAGACCATACTAATTTAAAAAAAAAATGAAACGATATGTATTCATATTATTGACATTAATCGGTAATGTAAATAATCTATATTAAAGTCACCCCCAAATAAAACATAGCTAAATTCAGGCAGTTAGAGATACTTAAATATTTTCTATTTATTCGAGATAATTGTAGTTAAATTAGACAAACGGTCTGTAAAGTGTACCCAAGCACAATCGTTTACCTGCAACTTTTACAAAGATGCAAAGGTTTTGATGAAAAACAGATTTATTTATGAAAAATGCAACACTACCTCCTCTTGTACCTCTATCTTTCTGAACCAACCTATAAAATCAGATATGCGAATGCTACTGTCTGGTATTGAACAGATGAACTGAACTGAATTAAATAGAACTGAACAGATCTATTTAATAACCCGTAAAACTTTGAAGGCATTTTATTGATTAATTTTCGAGAAATTAATTCGTAAATATCGCTATCTAATAATATGATCTAATGAAAACTGGAGAATTATGGTGATTTAACACATAGGATATTGTGAAATGCATTGAAGTTAATAGAGTCAATTTCGAACATTTGAAGCCTTAGACAGAGCAGTCTATTTATTAGTTATTGTTGTATATTTAAATTTAAATAATTATTAAGCTGTTTGGACTTTTCTAAAACTATTTTTTATTAATTTTGATTCACTTTAATTTTAGGCAAATATCTTGGGAACGGTTGCTGATATCAACAATCAGAAGGTAAACCTTTTATACGTGAGAAATATCAGCACATTAGAGTATCTACCTATTTAAAATAAATGTAAATGAAGGCACAAAAAATTATGATTATTATGAGTATTATGAAATGTCACTTCATAACATTGACAAAAAATACACTCCTATTTTCTAAGTCGGTCATGTAAGAGGTAGTATAAAATGTTGATGACAGTGATAAAGTACAACTTAGCCAATTGATTTTGCAATCAGGCCTAATCTCTCTCGCTGACCCCATTTCCCTTAATTAAACATCAAAAACTTCTAATACTCCCTCAGTTTTCCTTCCCAGTGATATATAAATTATTACAGAAACAAGATCGCAACGCTGGAAATTAGCCTGATTTGTGGAAGATGTTCCGATTACTATGTAGGTATTAAAAGGACTTGTTATCGAAATGCCGTTAAAGTTCTTATTTCGTACGGTTTTACGAATGCATGACATATATCACAAGTGAACATCCGAGTTAATGTGTGGACTTTGACGGAACACGGATTTTTACCAAAAGGGGGTAAAACTAACGGGACAAGATGACAGTAAAAGCTCTAAAAATGCTATATATCAAATGGAAAGCTTTTGTTATGTTACATTATGGGACGAGGCACAGTTTTTTACAAAATACCTCACTGCTCTTCTTCGCAAAATTAAAAGTCGGCTACCGTAACCCAGTGAATCAAAATTATTAGTGTAAGGAAATATTTTTGAAGACTAATGGAAATCTTACTCACCAAAAAATTTGTACAGGTAATTATCAAATTCCATATGTTTTCTTAAAGAATAAAGCAACATTCAACGATTCAATGATTTGCTGATAAGGCTCGCTTTTGGAATGCAAGAACTCTATATCATCTTAAGCAAAAATATGCAATATTGAAAATATGCAATATTGAAAATATTCCCGAACGAGTATAAGTTTTGTTTTCAAGACGCCTCATGCATATGATCTTGCTGGGCGCGGTGGAGCTGTCGAATGCATTCTAGGTTCATTTAAAAAAGATGTCACCAACACAAAAGGTAAAATAATATACAATTATTCTGTTTTTACTAACGGTTTACAAATGAATAAAATATTTTCGTTGTATTTGTAATAATGTTATGTTATAATTGTAATAAGTCACATTAATTAATTGTTAAAAGAAATACATAGCTATGATTACTCTTATTATTACAATACAGTTATAATTGAATTCGGAGAAATAAAAATGCCATAACCCTTAAATTAGCTACGTTTTACTTAATTAGTTAAATTTTACATGGGCCAGTCATATAGTACCGTCATTAAAATTGGAAACAAACGATTAGTTGTGATTTTTTAATATGTTGTTAGGACCACTACCAGTAGTGTATATCCAAGTTTGTTGCGTTTGTTCGCATTTTATTACATATTTTAGTACGTATTTACAGCATTTTATTACGTATTTTAAAATAGATTAAATTTGCTACAGTTTGAGGTCAGAACCAGCTCTATAGGTATAATATTTACCAACATACAGCTCTCCAAAAATTGGCAATTTTTTCAAAAAAAGTGAAATTTTAAGATTTGGTCAACTTTTGTCCCCAATTTGGACCAATCAGTCAGCGGACCAATCCCAGTTTGGTCAATTTTATGGATAAAGTCATGATAAACACAAACTAAAACATGATAAACACAAGACAAAATTTCATTCGATTCCTTAGCATATTCGTATTCTGTCCAGCAAAAACTCTGAACTGTTGAAGGATTGATATTCTCATGCGAATGTCCCTGCACAACTGTAAAGTTGTAAAAATAGATCTCGTGAGAGTTGTACGCCTCCTGATCAGGTGATTAGGAACATAATTTCTTAGTAACATTTTTCGAAATATTAACAATTAAGAGTTAAATTTGATTACATTTGACAGTTGCAGATGTTAGCTGTCAACTTTGTATTGATGTAATTTAAGTTATTTTATAAACAAATGTGATTGCCACCAAAAGTTTTTATCAAACTCTGATATTAAAAAAAATCCAATGGTTCCAACTTTATGACGGACACTGATACCTTATAATGAACTGGTAATAATTTCGCCCTCATTACGTTAAGTTCTGAATAATTTATTAGTTTATGTATTTAATCCCGTATTTATGTATTGTAATTTACTCAGTTAATATAGTCCGTAAAATTCCATTTATTTTTAGCCGTACGTTATTATGAAATTATACATTCAGTTCTGCTTATAGCCATAGTCATAAACAAGCCCCTTCTAGGTACCACGCTGCCGTAAATCGTTTGTTCAATGCCAGGAACCGTGATAGCCGTCACCCCAAGAACATCGTTCGGAGCAACGTGCTCCAATCTCCCACCAAGACACCTATAGAAAGGGAAATCACGCGTATATTATTCAGAAAGCATCCCAAAGTCGACACAAGTGAGGAGTTCTGACCGCTTCCTGCCCAACTCGTTTGCACTTTCGAGCAGGAAGATTTCAACCTCTGGCCGCGCAATTCCTTTGCACTTTCGACCAGAGATTACTGCTTTCTGGCGGCGTAATTCGTTTGCACTTTCGACCAGAAGATCTCGAACTACTACTCTCTGCCCGCGCAATTCGGTTGCACTTTCGAGCAAAGGAACCATACTGACAATCTCTGGCCGCGCAATTCGTCTACACTTTCAACCAGAAGATCTCAAACTACTCTCTGTCCACGCAATTCGTTTGCACTTTCGATCAGAGGGGCCATACTGACAATCTCTGGCCGCGCAATTCGTTTGCACTTTTGACCAGAGATTGCTGCCTTCTGGCGGCGCAATTCCTTTGCACTTTCGACCAGAGATTACTGCTTTCTGGCGGCGTAATTCGTTTGCACTTTCGACCAGAAGATCTCGAACTACTCTGTCCGCGCAATTCGGTTGCACTTTCGAGCAGAGGGGCCATACTGACAATCTCTGGCCGCGCAATTCGTTTGCACTTTTGACTAGAGATTACTGCCTTCTGGCGGCGCAATTCGTTTGCATTTTCGAGCAGAGGGACCATACTGACCAGAGCTTACTGCCTTCTGGTCGCGCAATTCGTTTGCACTTTCGATCAGAAGATCTTGAACTGCTCTGCCCGCGCAATTTGTTTGCACTTTCGGGCAGGGAGCCTGTAAGGAACTACTCACTCACGTCACGATAGCCGCGTTCATTAAGTACTATTAAGTACACTGTACTGCTAACTGTATTGCTGACTGTTTTGCCGACTGTATTGCTGTGAACTGTATTGCTTTTTCCTTACGTACGCTAAACGCACGCCGCTTCTAAATAAATCACAGCCAGTTTGAGCCCCCGTAGTAACTAAGGCCATTGTAGGTCCCTAAGACCATTCTTCGTATACTAACATCCCCTTTCGTATTCGTAACGCTTTTAAATATCGCTCAACTACGCTTGACCTCTATGCATACTGAACCACATGAATCACTTGTAGATAGAAGTATATATCTTATAGAGATAGAATAAATAGTAGATGTGTAGTTATATAAAGATCGAAAATAAATATGTTCTAACCATTTATAGAATAAAAGGTCTATCTGGGAAATATGTGACCCCTGGAGTTACTGCCGGTCTCCACTCGCAGCTATTCGAGGCCTCTACAGTGCCGCCTGTAGGGAAAAGTGGTCTGTCTAGACTATAAACAGACAGCCGCTTAAAATAAAAACTAAACACCGAACCAAAAATAGAACGAGAGCGTCACAACCTAAAGTGGATATTGTACGTTTTGATACTAGGCCCCTCCATATTCGTATCAGCTTGCTTATTATTATTTTTGATGGTTAAAACCTTTGGTGACATATTTTAGTCTATTACGAATAAAATATTTATAATACAATTTTACATCTTACACTTATCACTCATCACTAATAACAGCTGTAATAAATTGTCACATTGTCATTTATTGAACACAATATACCTACGTAAAAATTCCCCCAAAATAGATAACCCGTGTAGTAAAATTTGTGCACTACTGAGCGGGTGAAACATTTTACATCCTGTAAAATAGAAATTCTGTAAGTGATAACCAAAAGTGAGTTTCATAGATAACGCCGTATATCTTAGGGAGTGAATTTTAATATGTGTTATGTGTTCAGGTGTGCTTTAGGCAAGTCACCTGTTCTCTTCAATTTAGTTTATCTTGAAGGTAACAACTTAGCTGCAGCTGCGAGGCTTCAGTTCCCTTATCTCGATTCGGCGGAAATTTCGTGTATTCCATAAATATATTTGACAGTATTAAAAAGATGTCTCCCCGTATACGGCAGCGTAAATAACTTAGCTGGGTACGAGTTTTTGTTGGTGTTGTGCGAGTTCACAAGTCAACATTGTTAAAGTTTATAAAGGCGTAGGGATAACAGTAGCATTTTAGATGTTACTTCGGTGATGGTGCCTTGTTTATACACATGTGATTTATACTGAGCCTCTTTTGTGCTACTTTTCGAGAACTTGCCAAGAGTGGACAAAGAGCTGTCTGCTATAAACGCGACACGCTCTACGGTCGCCTTACCGGTTATCTATTTTCTATTTTCTTCTCTGTTTTTCTCCTCCGTTGACGCTCTAAAAGCCCCAAGCTTTGGCGTTTACAAACTTTTAAGTAGTTTCATAAATTTATGCTGATTATTTTGTACAACTTATACTTTTAAACGCTACCGAACCCGGGTCTTATGAAATTTTCGGAACTTTCTTTAATAAATTGCGTAGCAAAGTCCATTGTACGCAAGGTAGACAGGTATATTATTTATTCCACTTCACACAGGTAAAACAAAAGCATTACGTTTCTGGTCTAATAAACAGCACCCTCTCTGATTTGGTTATTAGGAATAAAACAAACAAAAACGATTCACTGATGAACAAACCCCGAGGAAACAATAAAAAAGACACATTATAATATAAAAGAGGGCCGGCCTTTTGTATTTACAGATAATCCGTTATTATCTGCTCCATACATATTACTAACTTTTATAAATATGGAAATACATATCATAATAACTTTTTTACTCCCTTGACAGTAACAAGCATTTTATGTCATTGTTTTGGTGGACGTAGCTTAAATTTACCTACACATGAAGTATGTAGGCATTGCTTATGACGACGGTAAGTAATATTACATCCCGTCGTCAATAACGATGGCGCGTAAGTAAAAATGCTCACTTAGGTTCAAGAAAAGTACGTATTTCTTTTAAAATCAAGAGTAATCCAACCAAATTCAATACATTGTATTTAACCTATTTAATTTATATTAATAGTATTGAACAATTTGTATAATTATTCACATTATTAAGAAAGATTTAAGAAATTGCGGAAACGAGCTATTTTTCCTGAAACGGCTGACAATAATTATTTCTCTCTAAGCGGTCGATTATAGCACTTTCCTCTTTGGTACCTCATAAAGAAACGATGATATGAAGTGTTAATTTCAGTTCTAATGGCGATATATTTCATTAAAATCCGCAAATTACTAGCGGTTGATGAAAGCAAAATTCTATTTTTTTAATCCGGGATATTTATTACTGCAATGTTATTGTTACATCAATCGGTTGATTCTTATACACATCTTCGTATACTGAAAGGGTTGACTTCAGCATCGAATGCTTCAGGACTGCTCTCATAAAAATAAGCTAAAAGCAAATTTTTAAAAAGGAAAGGCGCCAATCATTAAGCGATTTGTATGCCTGTTGTTGGTAATGTTACCTCGACTTCTCAGGTGGTAGAAATAAACAAGGGTTACTTGCCGCTTCTTCAGTATCCATTTCGCTCATACTTCTAATAGGATCCCGAGAAATTCGGGTATTTCAGGCAGAAAATTTGAAGCTATCAAATGTATGACAGTGTGTGTATTGCATTGTTGGAAGCCCGGGAAACTAACAAAGCGGCAGAAGCTCAAATACACACTCCACGAATAATTCTTGTAAAAATTTAAATTAGCAAATTAACGTAAATTAAAATAAATTGTAAAGGGAGTATAAAAAATACGTAAAAATATTATGTTTTATATACTTCGAAATATGAGTTTATTTAACCAGTCTCGAACACAAGAAGCCCTCGCTTCGATCGGGAGCGAATTCGTCCTCGACTGGTAAATACCACTTATATATCTTAATAATTATATAAATAACTATTATTTCTCAAT
This sequence comes from Tetropium fuscum, assembly GCA_964058915.1. NCBI lineage: Eukaryota > Metazoa > Arthropoda > Insecta > Coleoptera > Cerambycidae > Tetropium > Tetropium fuscum. Next base: position 4,037 of record CAXKVY010001369.1, on the reverse strand, counting down.
CGAAAAGTCACTATTTTTCAGAGGAACAAAACTACAATGTAGACCTTAAATAATTAAAATATGAATAAAAAGTAATCAGTAAGTTAGTGGAGATGAGAGATATAATAATTAAGATACCTAGGACATTATAAGGACAATAACGCATTAGGTCGATAGTTCAGATACCGAGGGCCTCCGGCTTCAAGTACTTCAACCGAGAGTTATATCCTGTAATGCCCATGGTTTCTTGAACGTTTAATATCTAATGTTTTTAGTTTCTTGTCATCATAATGATCTTTATCATAATCATGAATTTATGATATACTATAGTAGCTAAACCAGATGTTAGGTTAGGTAACACAACAATGGTTTTTATAACTGTTAAATTATTTACCTGTCAAATGATTGTCAACTCGCCAGTGCTCCGTGCAAATATTTTGTTTTGCGCTCTAGGGCAATATTATTCATTTAAGTGGCTTATTTATGATATTATGGACCTTTTGAATATTTAATACATTTTTGTTTTATACCGCGTGCAATAAACATGTAAATTAGTAACCCTGTTATTAATGTAGGCATACTAGCGATTCTTCTATCTATCTATCACACTCTAACACTTCTAACTATCACACTTCTAACTATCACATATTTTATGAAACGATTATATTTTGTTTGCTATCCTGACATCAAAGTAACATGATATTGCGTTTCAATAAAATTTCCAGTTCGTATTATATTGGCGAGATTTATTAAACTTGTGCCTTTCATTCATGCCATTATTTTAGAAGAGATGAAAATAAAGGATCCCTTTTAAGAGGACAGGAGGCAAGCTGAGATTAGTATTCAGTTTAATTCAAGACTTAATATCTCCTAAAAGTTTCATTACTATTCAAATGACTGTTGAGATTTTAGGTGTTTTTAAAAAGCGTGTAAATATTGTGAAGGCTTTATTCAATAGCCTACTGAATTGTATATTAATTAACTTATATATAACTGCTATAGCAGACGGAAATAACACTAACGTGTTCGATAAAACTTTCAGGCGCTAATTGGAAAATCTTATTATTTATTTCGCCTGCTCCTTTTGTTTCCTACAGACAATTAACTTCTCAATTTGTTTCAGACAATTAATAATTATTGTTGGAAACTTCTCCCATTATTAACTTAATTATTTCGGTTGTTGTATGATGAGCAAGATTAATTTGACAACTGAAAATATATACTGCCTCGTTCTGTTAAAATACAACTTCGTAATTCTCGCAACAATAGACATATATTTTTGATTAGTTTTTCAAATGGAAACGTATTTATTACTTACTTAGTTCTCGGCCTATTATCATAAAGTCCGAAACAATTGATAAAATCGTAATTTTGAATAATTATTTTTTTCATTTGTTTAATCTTTTATTTACTTACAATTTTACCTCCTCGTTCTTGGTTTACCTCTTCTATTTTCGATTGTATCTCTTGATGTACAGGGTGACTCTTAAAATTGACACCCCCCTTGATGAATTTTTATGTTCTGAAAATGGCTATTGAAAATCTTAAATATACGGGTTGAAAAATAAAAAAGATTTTTTTAGTGGGTGTAAGAAGTAATAAACTTTTGCATCCATAGCTACCTAATACTTTGTTGTTATGTCGCCTAAACCTTATGGGACGCACGTTCGTAACAAATGGTAAATTATATCTATAATACTAACCAAAGTATCTATAATAAAAACTATAATGTATCTATATTAATGTATCTATAATGTATATGTATTTATAATAAAAACAAGGGTTCCGCTTATTATTTACCTAGTTATTATCTACATAAACTACTGTAAATGTAGAAGAAAGAGACCACTTGCCATCGACATCAGACCTTCAGGTGATCAACCCTCTTCAGGACCCAGGAGATTTACTATTCTACTCCCTAGGAGAACACCATCCATCCACGTCGAAGACGACACCGATGTAGAGTTAAATTAAAAGGACTATAATGTTAAAATCAAAATTATTTTACTTTCGTTCAACTATATTCCAGTGACATTGTGTTATTTTATATTATATTTTATGTTACTGTTTCAAAAGTGGCTGTATATCACCGACTTTTTCTATATGAAGGGAGTTGTTATATTAAATTTTACACCTGCTATACGAACAAAAGCGTATACTTGTTATTCAGAACATTGCATTTTGCTAGGTTGCAAAGATAAAAATATACTGTCATATCACATTATATATTTATGCATAATCTGCATTTACATTTACATTTATCTGACAGAGTATATGAATACTTGTAGACCCCTTTCCAAATCAGTTGCTATCAATTTCTTAAACAGATAGGCTGACTCTATGTTGTATTGCAAATATTGAAATAATATTTATGTCTTGTAAATCTTGTACATTAAATAAGAAATAGCCAATGAAAAAACAAAGCTCAATAACAACAGTACGTTTAAGTTTGAAAAGAGTCTATAAGCACCAACAAATTGCCTCTCTGTATTTCCACGCACCGTATTACATGATCATTGAGGCGTATCCAATTTAACATCAAGTATACTAGGTCTCTAAATAGGAAAGGAAGTTTTAATAGAAAGCTAATTATTTCTCATTTCCTATATCGATTCCGCAATATCTGCTCGCACGTATCTGAACTCGTATACGTTGGAGTATCTGGTGTTGTCGGGAAGTTTATGAGTTGTAAATTATGATACGCGTAGCTACAATAATTATAATGATTAATTAATGGTGTTAAATAGATGAATGTATATATTGTTACCGGATATTGTGCTGTATCTGCTACCTTATGTACTAAGTTATGACGTATATTTGTCATTTGAAACCTTATTTGATCTACCCATTGACAAAAATATTTATACATTCATGTGTTGAAGCCCGTATATATTATAGCTTAATATATCTAAAATCAGTAGATCATCTGTTTCCTTGTATAATTTTTAAACCATGTATAATATCGCCATTACTAGTCAATTTATTTGACTAGTAAATAATAACATAGGAGAAAAAACATAAACTTCAAACAGGAACAAAAGAGTTCCAATGGCGCTAGTTGAAGCGGCCACTTGCGCCATTGGAACTCTTAATTGGAACTCCCCAAAAATATCCCCTCGCAGCGCCTCGCAGTGGTTTTTGGTATTTTACAACGGTTGCCCCGACAGAAAATTTCATACTAATTAAATATATTCCTTATAAAATGTAATCCTTATTTAATTTTAAAATGCTGTTTTTATTTAATTGTCTACCGGCATCACCAAATATAACGAGGTGAGTACGATTAATTACGCAAAAAATTGAAGCATCGAATGATAAATATTGTGGTAATAGAAAATAATTGAAAATGTCGAAATGTAATAGTTAAAATGTCGAAAAAAGTATAAAAAATGGGAAAGTAACTAAAAATTAGGTATTCGTGGCTCTATTTGGCTTCTAAGGCAAAAATAAATATGATATTTGTGTCTAACTCGTCGAGCTACCAGATTAAATACAGAAGGATTTATTGTAGATGATCTGGAAGTCTGGAAGCAGAGATACTGAAGATTTTGCAAGCACGAGTCATTTTGAATGCTAAAAATCAGTTTTCACCGCGAGCGCGCGGCACTTCTTCCATTTCTGTGCCCGCTCCAAATGCCACGCTACGCGTCTGTACGCTTCACTTTATCAATCATTTTTTAGTATCAATTTCTGATACAAAAAATACCAGTAATTGATTCCCGTTAAATTGAGATATATTTTTTTAAATCTATGCAAAAAAATGGAATGCAGCGAGGATAGTGATCTTGTCTTGTCTGGACTATCATATTTTAAATACTTGGTAAATTATGATTTCTTGTATAATTATATCAATTTATCAGACCAAAATAATATTCATAAAATAAGCTTTTACAAATTTTTATATGTCCATGTTTATAGTTTTTGAGGACATTTATGACAATCTTAAAAATAAGTTATGTAATCTCCGCCACACGAGAGTTGAACAACGGCTTATAAGGGGAAAGGGTTATAAAATACGCAACAGAAGCTTCTGTAGAGCTCAGAGCATAATGCAAATT